>WEDG01002215.1:0-101359 GCA_017591395.1 Schistocephalus solidus
CTTTTCCTGCGATCCACGCCTTTTTTTCGACTTAAAAAATAATTCAACTCTCTCCAAGCTTTCTGTCATTACCCCCGTTAGTCTTTCTTATAACCTAAGAAATTCTGCACTAATTATACCTCCCCCTGCATCCTCCATGTGTAAACGCTCTCTCTTCTTTGCATCTAGGTATAGTTTTCTTTGGAATAACTTGCCAATTGAAATTAGGTCGTTAACTAGTCTATCTGCATTCCAGCGAAGACTGCACATTTATCTTAACACTGATTCTATTAACCTTTTATTTTCCTCATCTTTTACCAGTAGCTTTCCCCATGACTCGGAGAAAGGACCATCGGGAATTTAAGTGACCCTCTTGAAAATATATTTCACTACCTCGAGTCGCCCATGAACTATGATGTCTCCTTATATCACCAAGCATCCAAACGATGACGTCATTCGGACGTACACATTCGGTGGTTCACAGTCTAAAATGCTGCCATTTCTTTGGATACTAACCATTATCAGAATTCAATTCTGGATACTAAGATGCTGAGGACTTAAGTTCGTTGACGCATTTTCGTGAGATTTTGTTTTAGATGCCTAAATGATCAAGAATGAATCATCTCGGCGTTTTTATTATCACATTCTGAAATGCTACTGCAGTATTACCCTAATCTACCACCTGAACATTTTTCCTAAGCAGTTTTTTCTCCTAACTTCTATTCAAAAATGAAGGCCTATTGAACTCTGCCACCATTTTTAAGGTAGGAGTTGTTTTTTTCACTATCTATATATTTAGTTCACCATTTATTTCAAAACATCGCTAACTGTTGACATAGCAGGACAAGTTATGTCTACATTATTAATTATTTATACATTTTATCTGCCCACATTGTCATAACTTTATTTCTTTACTTATATTTGCTTAAACAGTGCCTTGCCAGTGCAAACCAAATATAAATTCTAAATAAATAAATAAATAGAAAGTTGAGAATTTGATTACTTATGCAAAAATCCTTAATGTGTTTTGCAATTAGTTAGTCATAGAGGTTAGCAAGAGAGTGTGTTTTATGAACACTGGGATAGTAATGAATGTCATTGTGGGAACCAGATTTAAAAACTGGAATTATTCTAGAAGTTTTACAATAATCAGGGAAGAAACCATTTTTGAGAAATACTGAAAATAATTTGCTTAGTAAAGGCGGAAAATCACTGAACAGTTAAATAAGGGAGTTTGGAATGTTATCAGTTAATGTGAATTTTTGGGTAAGCTAATTCTTTTTGAATACGTGAAGGTGAAATATTAAAAGTTATTCGATGTGAACTTGAATGTTAATGCAGAGGAATTGAGGGAGTGTGGCTAGTTTCAATTACAAAGTAGTGGGCAAAAATGAATTGAAAAATTCTGCTTTACCCAAATTCTCTGTAACGAAATTTAGTTAGAGTCAAGTAAAGGCGGAGTTACATCCAGACGCTTAGCTGACGATGGAACATGGAAGACTTGAGCAACAGAGTTGGCAGAATGAGCTAGCTAGCTGAGCCTAATTTTCAAGGCTAATTAACATATTTGCGATATCCTTGAGTTAACTGACAAAGAACTTTTAGACGGATCGTTAAGTTTCTTTCGTTAATTTTTCATTCTGTTTTGGAGAAAAGTTGGAACAGTAAAAGAAGCTGTATTTGAATTTAAAATCTTAAGCGGGATGAAAGCCTGAAGTTATCCTGCTAGGCTCTGCAATACCTCATGGAAAAAGTTTGGACCGTTAAACCAACCTTGATTGCTTAGGAAATTATTTATTAATTCATGGTCTGTGTAAGCAAAGTCTAGGTTTTTTGCATTTTACCTCAGAATTTGTAGAAAGGAAGACTGGAAACCATCAGTGAATTAGTGCGTGATCACTTGTGAATAGATCCAGCTGGAAATTCATAAAGAGAGGTTGGACATCATTTGTGAAAATTAAATCTTGAATGATGTCATTTCTAGTCACTGAACTAACCAATTGGGATATGTTTGAAAAGTTAATAGTATTGACCAATTTCTGATGTTTTGGCGGAGAGGAATTTGACTGCCGGTCAATGTCTGGCAGATTAAAATCGCGTATGATTATTTTGACATTAAATTAAACCTCTGCAACTTTTTTAAATGGTTCACAGAGCTCGCTTTCTTTGCCAGAATAACACGAAGTATTATAGTCTCAGCCATTTGCCGATTTTTATTGTGCGGGAGAATAACTGAAACAAAGCATACATTTCCAGAAAAGGACGAAATGCACAGCTGAAAAGGGAAATCTATAAAAGATGACGTAATATACAGAAGGCGACCACTGCAACGTTTTTTTAGCGTGGTCTTGTCAGTACAAATTGAAATTTTCTATAGCAAGCGCCGAGTCAGAAATAAGATAGTGAGCTCAGGATTCAGTGATACATAGCACCCCTGAATTAGGCTTATAAACTACTGTTCTACCCTCAGCCATCTTATTTACAACTGATCTCACATTGTGTGAATCTAAACAGAGCGTATTCCCTATCTGCAGGTAACGCTCACCACCGCCGTAGTCCGACGATATTCATCCTATGCTCCACAGAAGGGTGGTACAGGGACGGTGACTTGTGCGCAAATTAGCTTTGAGTGACAGTAGACTTACACTGCATCTTCCGCACTCTCCCTTCCATGTCTGACAGACTTTATGCTGTCATAAATGTAAACGTACTGTTTGTCAAGTACTAAGCTTGTCCATTTGTTACTATTCTACATTAGGTTTCTGTTTTATGCGCCTCCGTTACGTTGTATTATGCCTTATTTGGTTCATTTTAATATAGCCGTTATCTTAAATTCGTTTTTTTCGTGAAAAGTAATGATTTTTATGTTAGTAAATATTAAGTTACAAAACAATTAGTGTCTTCTTTCGAGGAAAATTCATTTCTTTACTGCTTTAAAACTTTGAAAGACGCAGCGTGCGCTGATTTCGCGTAAGAGGCCCTTTCTTGTGAAATTAACGAGACTTCATGAGATAGGACATCTCCTGCAAACGTGTTCCTCTTGAGCCTTTGAACTGAAGCTGCACGTGGGTGGGATGCATGAGGAAATAACATTTTCGGAGGCCGAAGAACGATGGACGATGTTATGTCGTCTGATCGGGGAGGCACGGCCGACTTTAATGAGTTCATCGCAACCCCTTTCCCCGCCACCGAATTTACTTCACGCTAAGTCTTTTGAGGTTTTATGGAATTTTTTGTATAAAATAGCGAACAAAATGTAATATTCTCTAATGTAACTGTCATCCGACCTGGACTGTGACAGGGAGGATGGATCCGGGAGTGAGGCTAAACGAGAGGAGTTTAAGAAGGCCTTAATAGGACTAACCGACAGTCACATTCGATATTCAATCAGGCCTTTTAGGCGCTTCCTGAGCGCACCCAGGGACGTCTTAAATCGCCTGGTTAACGGGAACTTAAACCCGTAGGCATAAATACGCCCACCCTTGTTCCAAATGGCGTCCACTGCTATTTTACGATAAGATCATTATGTCGGTAATAACGCCCGTTTAATTACGTCATGCAGACGTATGCATGCGCGTACATGAGGACTTGTTGTGTGTTCGAGGGACACCTTGTACGGCCAGCAGGGCGCTGACAACCACTTAAACTCCCCTCTTCCTCTTAACGCGGACTATGCGCGTTTGAACTGCAGCTGCACGCTGAGACCGGAGAACGATGGGCGATGTTAAGTTGTCTGAACGAGGAGGCACGGTCCACTTTAATATGAGTTCGTCGTACTCGCATGAGTGCGAAGTACTGAGCCTATGGCCTCAAGGCCCAAAGAGATTAATTCGCACTAGCTACAGGCAGTCATCCATCCATCCACCAAGAATCACCCAGCCACCAACTGAATTATGACTTAACCTGGTTCATTGCCATGGTAACACTTTTCAACCAAAAGTTTAATTCAGACTTGAGTCCACCGGCCAAAACGTGGTCCCACCGTCTGGCAGTAACTCGGCATAGCGACCTAGTAGAGGACCGGTTGTTGGAGTTGCGGTCACAGGGTGCAGACACCAAGCAGGTCGTGAATTCCTCCGTTACCGGTCCGTGTCATTAGATAGTTGGCTGCAAGTTCGAGGACATGGCCAGCACCCAGAGTAGAACGACAACATGGACCAGTGAGTCACTAGTTCGCAACGTTAGATAGTGGGAGTTCAGTCGCATGTCCACCCTTCATGCCGTCTGACCACTATACTTACAAGGCCAACCACGGCATGGAAACTGAAGGTTATTTTTGTTATCCTGCCGTACATGCTGGTCTCCTCACAGTCGGAAATTTTATTCAACTTGTCATGCAACCGAAAGTCACGTGCTCCATTAGAGGGCACATAACCTCGGGCTGCTGGAGCTGTGAGGGTATCGTCCGCACAACGGTACGGAGACCTGACAAATATATCAAAACCAAACGAGTAGCTTGAATCACTTCTACTTTAGCAGTGTGGTAGTCTGGTCTCGTGGCCAGGGGCTCAGCCGCTTACCCGTCTTGTTTCAGGTCCGCCTAACACCCCTTGTCTGCGTCGCGCGCGTGACTCAGCCCCCGGCGTGGTAAGTTTGACACCAATCTGCATTATGTCCTTTGATGATTGGTTGCAGGTGGATAAAGGTAGGGCGCACGTGTGCACTCCGCACTGTGTCTTTGATTGGTTGTACTTCGTCTGCTGCTGTCATCTGATCCCCCTGTGCTCTCTCGGCCACGGTAAGGGCGGCCCAACTAAGTTCGTCTTCGCTGTCGCTACCCCGCACCTCGAGAATATGCGACGCTGACTTGATTCAAAAGCGCAGCTATCGTGTCGAAAACGAGAAATTGCCCAAATGAAATGTCAGACAGAAGGAGGTATTTGGACAGTCTGAGGCAGGGAGGGTAAAAGCAGCTGATAAAGCAGCGGTAGCACTTATTGAACCAATCGGAGGGTCAGCCATGAATGTTGTGTTCGCCAGCACGAGATGTAAGCGGGTGTCTGAGGTATATGTAATGTGCCAAAGGACGAGTCTCGCGTGGCTCAAGCAGTCAACTGGGAGGGGGCTTCGGTTGCTGTCATCATGTCGAGTAGACTGCCACAATCGTAACAGAGACTTGTCGACCTGGAGACCAAACATGCTGCTGCAACCACTCGTTAAAGAACTCACTAAGATGCCTTACAATGTATCCCCTGGATACAGAAACCCTCTCATATAACAGATGGGTGTGGCTATGGAGCGCTGAATGTGGAGCATCAATCCAGGAAGGCCAATGAAGGCCTGCTGGCAGCAAAAAATGGGCTTCTGAGGACCAATACTACGAGTAACAAACAACTTTGAACCTGCGAGCCCTGTCAGCGCGCGTGCAAGACTCCATGTCGAGTTTTCTTCTCCGCCACCAAATTATCCTTTTTTATAAATACTGATGAGCGTAACCTGCCGCTCAGGAATACGCTCAGCTTAGTTTCACTCAATGCGAGGTCAGTTGTAAATAAGATGGCTGAGCTTAGAACAGTAGCCTTTGAGCTTGATCCAGATGTGCTGTGCATCACTGAATCCTGGGCTCACTCTCTTATTTCTGACTTGACGCTTGCTATAGATAATTTCAATTTGTACCGACAAGACCGCGCTGAAAAACGTGGCGGTGGTTACCTCCTTTATATTAAGTCATCCTTTGTACATTTCTCTTTTCATCTGAACATTTCGTCTTTTTCTGGAAATGTATGCTTTGCTTCAGTCATCCTCCCGCACAATAAAAAAGCGGTAATTGGCTGTGTCTATAATCCCCCGTGTTATTCTGGCAATGAAAGCGAGCTCTGTGAACTATTTGAAAAAAAGTTGCAGACGCTCAGTTTGATGTCAAAATAATCGTAGGCGATTTTAATCTGCCAGACATTGACTGGCAGGCCAATTCCTCTCCGCCTAAACATCAGAAATTGGTCGATACTATTAACTTTACAAACATGTCCCAACTGGTCAGATCAGTTACTAGAAATGACAACATTTTTAGATTTAATTTTTTTACAAACGATGTCCACCCTCTCTTTATGAATTTCCATCATGATCTATTTACAAGTGATCACGCAATAATTCACTGTTGTTTTCCAATTCCCTTCTTACGAAGCCTGAGTTTAAATGCAATAACCTCGACTTTTGCTTACATAAACCATGAAACAGTAAATAATTTCGTAAGCACTCTAGATTGGCATAGCATATTCCCAATCAACGATCTAAACTTTTTTTCCGTGAGCTATTGCAGAGCCTCACAGAAAAAAATCCAGTCTTTTATCCCGTTTAAGATTTTTTTAATTCACATTCAGCTTCTTCTACTGTTCCGCATTTTTCTCCAGAACAGACTTAAAAAAATTACGAAAAGCAACTTAAAGATTCATCTAAAAAGCTCTTTGTCAGTTCATTTTAAGGATTGCACAAATATTTGAATTAGCATCGAGAATAAGGCTCGCGCGAGATAAGCGTAGGGAGTCTCGGGCACTAAGTGATGCCAATTCATCCAAATCTTTTGCTCAAATCTTTCATGTTTGGTCATCGGCTAAGCGTCTGAATGTAACTCCGCCCTTACTCGACTGTAACAGAAAATTTGTTACAGATGATTTGGGCAAAGCAGAATTGTTAAACTCGTTTTTTTGCCAACCACTTTACCACTGAAACTAGCCCCACTCCCACAATTCCTCTGCTTTCAAATTCACTTCTAACAACTATTAATTTCTCGCCTTCATGTATTCAAAAAGAAATAGCTCACCTAAAAAAATTCACATTCAGTTGGAACTGATAACATTCCAAAACTCACTTATTAAACAGTTAAGGGATTTTCCACCTTTACTAAGCAAATTATACTCAGTATTTCTCGTAAATGGTTTCTTCCCCGATTATTGGAAAACTTCTATTATAATACCAGTTTTTAAATCTGGTTCCCGCTCAGACATTCATAACTATCGCGGTGTTCATAAAAAAGCCCTCTCTTGCTAAACTCTTCGAAAAAAACTAATTGCAAAACAAATCACGGATTTTTTTGCATAAGCAATAAAATTATCAACTTATCCCAACACGGCTTCTTACCGGACCGTTCTTGTGAAACCTGCCACATGTCTTTTTCTAAATCTACTAACCTCTCTTCATAATGATCATCTATCTGTAGTAGTTATCTATTTTTGATCTTAGTAAGGCATTCGATAAGGTGCCTCATAAACGACTTCTAGCTAAACTAGAAGCTATAGGATTCCGTAGTCCCCTTACTGACTTTATTAGATCATACCTAAATGATCGAAAACAAAAAAAGTTTTAGTAGGGTCCTCATACTCAAGTCCTACCCCGATTGTCAGTGGTGTCCTTCAAGGTACCGTATTAGGTCCTTTGTTGTTCTTACTGTATATAAATGATATTTCATCGATAGTTAAACATTCTCAATCTTTTTATTTATGCTGATGATCTCAAATGCGTTTATTCTTTCTCTAACTCTACAACCGAACGGTGCCTAGAACAAATTCATTCAGACTTAGACGCTCTTTCGGCCTGGAGCTCCACATGGCTAATGGAGTTCTCACCTACTAAGTGTCGCTACATGAGTTTTGGGCCTGTAAGGCTGCCGCAACCTCTTATCTTTGAAGGTTGCCATATGATTGAATGTTCCTCCATCAAGGACTTGGGCTTAAGCTACACCAATAAATAAGATCTTTCGCCTCATGCCGATAGAATTACGGCCAAAGCTGCTCAGATTTGCGGCTTTATTTCTTATAATTTCTACCTTCCTGAAATTAAATTAAGACTTTATCGTATGTTTGTACTTCCCATTCTTGAATTTTGCTGTCCTTTCTTCGGTTTAATGAACGAATCTAGCCGTTCAAAAAAATTGAAAATGTTCAAAGAAATTTCACCAAAAAAAACTCCTATATCCGACTCTTTTTAACTACTTCCTACTCAACAAGATGCCAGCTAACGAAGCTAAAATTTCTTTGGGTCAGGAGACTTGAAGCAGGCTTTTTGTCTCCTTTTTTTCGTCTTAATAATAGTTCAACTCTCCCAAAGCTTTCTGTCATTACCCCCGTTAGTCTTCCTTATAACCTAAGAAATTCTGAACTAATTATACCTCCCCTGCATCCTCCACGTGTAAACGCTCTCTCTTCTTTGCTTCTAGGTATAGTTTTTCTTTGGAATAACTTGCCAATTGAAATAAGGTCGTTAACTAGTCTATCTGCATTCAAGCGAAGACTGCACATTTATCTTAACACTGATTCTATTAACCTTTTTATTTTTCCTCATCTTTTTCCCAGTAGCTTTCCCCATAACTCGGAGAAAGGACCATCGGGAATTTGAGTAACCCTCTTGAAACTATATTTACGCTACCTGGAGACGCCCATGAACTATAATGTCTCCTTATATCACCCGTCCTCCAAACGATGACGTCATTCGGACGTACAAATTCGGTGGTCCACAGTCTTAAATGCTGCGGTTTCTTTGGATACTAACCATCATCAGAATTCAATTCTGGATCCTATGATGCTGAGGACTTAAGTTCATTGACGCATTTTTCGTGAGATTCTGTTTCATACGCCTAAGTGATCAAGAACGAATCACCTCGACGTTTCATTATCTCATTCTGAAATGCTACTGCAGTATTACCCTATTCTACCACCTGACTATTTTTTTCCTAAGCAGTTTTTTCTCCTACCTTCTATTCGAAAATGAAGACCTATTGAACTCTGCCTCCATTTTTCATGGTAGGAGTTTTTTTCACTGCCTATTTTTTTCTAGTTCACCATTAATTTTAAAACATTGCTAACTGTTGACAGAGCAGGACAATTTATGAATTTGTACATTTTATCTGCACACATTGTCATAACTTTATTTCGTTACTAATGTTTGCTTAGACAGTACCTTCCCGGTGCTTACCAAATATAAATTCTAAATTCTAAAAGAAGATTTGGGGGCGGAGAAGAAAACTGGAGGAAGAAACAAAAGGTGGGAAACAAAATTGCCCTGTCTTAAATAATATTTGATATTGTATATGTAGACTTATGCTTCTCGTTTGTTTTATCTTCAGGTAAGCAGCCTATTTTTCTTCAAATAGTCACGCTAAGTCACTTTATTGAGTATATTAGGCTTTCGCCCTTGAGCTCCTTATTCACATTCAAAAATTATAAAAGAATAAACGTTTATAGCAATCAGTCTGACAAATGAAAACGTAAGGTCATCGATATGTGTGGTCCAGGCATAAGCTGCAACTACTGACACAAGCTTCATTATATGTACAGTAGTTTCTCAGCAAATGACTTTCCAGTTTGCATTCAAATGTGTCAGCAGTTTCTGAAAGGACCACCTCAGCAGGGAGTCCGTTCCATGCACCAAAGACCATCTGCGCTTGGTAAGTGCATATTTATATCTGATAGGCTTACTGCAAACGTAGGTTACATGCCACACTGCCCTGCTATAGATGCAACCATAGGAAATACTAAGTTGCCATGCTTAGTTGATTCAGGAGCCGGCTGCTCCATCATTAGGCAGAACATTTTCCTTCAACTTCAGGCAAGAGTGCAGTATTACACAAAACCTAAGGTCAGCCTGAAGACGGCAAATGGAGCCACTTTGCGACATAAAGGCATGATAGAGCTTAATTTGGAAATAGGTCACGTTATTTTTAGTCATAAGTTCGTTGTCTGTCCTGACATTGCCTGGGACTCTATATTAGGTGCTGACTTTCTTCATGCATTTAAATGCTCCTTAGATTTAAACACTAACACCCTCCATGTCGGTGACACTGAGGTGCCCTTCAGGACCGAGGAACCGGATAGTCAACATGCAGTTGATGCATTTAAGTTAGAGGAGGTTAATAATTTAGTGCCCCCTACTCTTGAAAATGATAGCTCGTCTAAGTTATGTAGCTTGATATTATAATAGAAGTTTTCCAATAATCGGGGAAGAAACCATTTTCGAGAAATACTAAGAATTAAATAGGTTTATTGATTTGGCACTGCTTGGCGCTGTCAAATCCTTAAAACACAGGAAAAAACCTAAAACAAACTCCTCTTTTCATTAAACACTTAAGCTTTAAGTCACTTTAAGTCACTTTATTGAGGGAAGTAGGCTTTCGCCCTTGAGCCCCCTATTCACATGCAAAAATGTCAATAGTACAAACGTTTACAGTGATATACCTGACAAATGAAAATGTAGGGTCATCGATATATGTGGGCCAGTCGCAACCTGCTACTGTTTACACAATCTACATTATATTGATAATAGTTTCTCAGAAAATGAGTATCTAGTTTGAATTTAAATGTGTCAACAGTTTCTGAAAGGACCACCTCATCAGGGAGTCCGTTCCATGCTTCAACGACCCTCTGCGAAAAGGCGTTCCGACGGAATTCCATGTGGACAAACTTCCTCTGCAGTTTAAAGTGATGACCCCGCAGATGTTCCGTCCCAGCCAATTCCAAGAAGTCAGCAAATTCTAGGGCACAATCGCGGCCTCTGACAATCCGGTAGGTTTGGATGAGGTCACCGCATAGTTTCCTGTAATTTAGAGGAAACAAATCAAGTTCAACCAGTCTGGCTTCGTAAGGCAGATGACTAAGATTCTTGACCATTTTCAAAGCCCTCGCCTGTACTCTTTCGAGCTGTAGATAGTCCTTCTTAAACCACGGACGCCAGGCCTGGACGGCATATTCCAAGTGAGATCGAACAAATGCTCCGTAGGTTTTTTCGGAATAGTTCCTATTCAATCTGCACAAATTCACGTCTGAGCGCAAATATATCTTGTGCTGCGCGTTTAGCTGCCTTTACACACTGCGAAGATGGTTTGAGTAAGGAGTTTATTAGAACACCGAGGTCCTTCTGTTCCTCAACAATCAAAAGGGCTACCCATTGAGAAGGTATTGGTAGGAATCATCCTCCTAACTCGTCTTTCTGGTACGGAGTCTTAGGACCACACACTTCCCAACGTTAAACTTTAAGAGCCAACGAGCAGACCAGCTGCTAAGCTTTTTGAGACACTCTTGAAGTGCGTGCCTATCAGCATCAGATCTTATGACCCTCCACAATTTAACATCGTCTGCAAACATGACGGTGCTGCAATCCAGGTCTTCAACGTAGTCGTTGATGTAGACTAAGAAGGGTTATGGTCCTAAGACGGAGCCTTTGGGGACACCACTTATAACCAGAGTAGGTATTGACTTTGAGGAATCGATGCACACAGTTTGAAATCTTGCTGTAAGAAAATCTGCAATCCATGTCATCAGCATTCCTCTTATTCCAATTTCAGGTAATTTATAGATTACACGTTTGTGTAAGACATTGTCAAATGCCTTCTTAAAATCAGTGTAGATGACGTCAACCCTACCAACTTCATCCAATACGCGAGTTCATTGTTCTGTTGAAAGCAAAAACCTGGAAAGACAAGAGCGATTCTGTCTGAAGCCATGCTGGAGCTCTGAGAGCAATCGGTTTTCCTCAAGGAAATTCATGGTCACCTTCTTAATTATCGATTTCATTATTTTACAGCAAATGGAGGTGAGGCTGACAGGCTGATAATTGTTGACATTAGATCGAACCCCACTCTTGTATATGGGGTATACATTTGCTGCCTTCCATTCGGATAGCAGTTTCTCAGATTTAAAGGACGAATTGAATATATGCGCTAGTGGTTTGGAGAGTTCGCCGGCCAGTTCTTTCAAGAACTTTGCCGGTAAATAGTCCGGACCAGATGACTTGGCTTCTTTGAGATTTTGCATTTCTCGAAACAGGCGTCTATAACACCAGTGTTGTCGTGGTCAAGCTGAAGTTCCGGTTCTTTAGTGAATGACGATGCAAAGAACCAACCCAAGAGCTCGGCTTTCTCGCAAATTTCAATGATTTCAACGCCATTGCCACCCAAATGTACTGCAACTGGGTAGTTGTTTTTAATCAACTATTTATATAATGGAATAGAATTTTAGGTTTATTTTTAGCCTGTTGAATAATGTTTGATTCAGAGCTCTTCCTTGCCTGACAAATCATTTTTTGACAGCCTTTCTGCAGTAACAAAAATTCCTTTAGATTCTCTGCTGACCCTGTTTCTCTGAATACCTTCCACTTTTTATTCGTCTTCTTTAACTGCCTCTTAAGTTCTCTTGGTAACCAGGCAGGGCGACTAGTCTTTTTTTACACATTCACTGGACAAAAAGCGTTCAATAAGCTCGAGTTGAGCTGAGTGCTCATGCTTAGAGAAAATAATGTCCACTTCAATCGCCGAGCAAAATTTAAACAGAATCGGCAGGTTTTTGCTACGAGAAGACAACCTTATAGCTTCGGACTTTAAATTTAAAGCTGCATGAGTAAGGGAAATGAAATGCGACGTCAAGGGGGATTTTACTCTCAGGGACGTTTTTTAAAGGAAAGTTGCAATTTCTCTTACATCGGTCATATTACTCAGTACTATCCATGTTTATAAGCGGCTCAAGTTTCTCACATTGTTGAGAAGTAAGTGAAGACAATTTTCCGTCAAAATTGTACCAAGGATTGTGAACAGAGAACCATATTGAGACATAAACATATTAAAATTTTCTAGGGCGTCAAGGTCAAGTTTCTTCATGTTTACGGTGGGTTGCTCTAGCGGAAGTTTTTCGCTAAGAGGACATTTGCGTCTAAGCTCTGACTGAGGTTTCATATCAAGTTTAAAATATCAGTAGTTTTAAAAGTGATTATAAAAAAGGAAAATTGTCACTAGTGACGTTCAGCATAATAAGAGATCTCTTATTACGCAGTCGAATGAGTACTTGCCAAATTTGAGGCTTTAAAAATGAAAAGGCTAGAAGAAGAAATCGATGTTGTAACCAAGTCAGAGCAGTCAGCAAACAGATGGTACTGCATTCCATTAGAGGAAAAAAATGTCAGAACGCACGGTCTGTTTCCGACCAGTACCACGATGTCCGGCGCTTCCGTCGACAGCGTATAACCATTGTGAAAGATGGCAGGGGATCTGTGGGGTAGCTGTAAATATCGTGGTACACCCTCATCATCGTCCAACACCATGGTGCATGATGGCAAATCAGGCACACGTCTTTCTGAAAATCACCTGTACACCTGTGCGGCTACGTTCGTTGACCCCCTTTATCGAAAAACAAATGATTTGTGAAAAAGACTCAAATTGAAAGGCAGAAAAATTATCCAACATTCCAAGCCGACTCACATCTTCATGTAGGTGAACTAAACAATGAATATTATATACAATCTCCGCATGACTATACAACATGGCGAAATCGGAAACAAACATATTAAACAAAAAGCGGGCAAAATCAAACCAGGTCTTATGTAAAATAGGATGAAAAAAATATATACTGCAACAGAAAACTGCAAAAAATGCATAAAACGGTCATTGTCAAGATAGGGTTTTAAAACAAAAGGGCCTATATACAGCAAAAATTGATGAAATTCAGCAGCCTTCCAAAACTCAAGAAAATCTAAGGTTCTACAATTGCGGGAAAATTCCATCGGCAAGCACTGTCTGCATTTTTTTATGAGGTCATTAAGTGCTGGAGAAAACCTCTTCGCAATCACTCTCCACTGATGAAGTAACTTCCGCATTACACCCAAGCACACCAGGTGCATGTAGTCTATTGAGAAGCTACTAACCATGTCAATAGGTAACTCTTCGAAAGGCGATATGCCTCTGTGGTGGAGTCCCTGCTTTCGTGATCGATGGAAAGGTCGTCGCGAAGACGCCTGCTATACACAGGGAAAGTCATGCGGTTAGCAATGGAAATTACAACATGACAGCATCTGGGAGTGTTTTCCGTTACCTTCACCAAACGACGTACCTGTCACAGCCATAGTGCCAATTTTGGGCTTTCACCTGCCGGACATATGAGCGAGCTGGTGAATCACATATCATATTGGATAATTTAACTTTCATTATTTCCCCAGTTTGGGAACCCGTAGGCCAACTCCCAAAATGTCTTCCAATTAATCAATGCAATCACTCAAAAATCCTCCAGTGGCTCCGGTTTTCCGAACCCAGAAAAAACACCTATTGCAAACGGCCGTCCAACTACCGGGTGGTTTACCCGAGCAAGAATATGCCAGAGGCATTGTCCTGAGCCTTTAAACAACTTCATCTCTTCGATGTGCAACTGGATGCCCATTTCAGGAATTTCAGCTTCTCGCCGGAGGTTCAGCTCATCCAGTAAACTACGCCCAAGGCCAATGTGGATATAGCTCCCATTCTTCAGGACCTTGTTAATGCAAGTACGTGGAGTATGCAATAACGTTCTTGCGTCCTTCGGAACCTCTGGATGGTAAGAATGGAGCATTTCTTACAAATTTTTAACGGTTGCTAGTGACATGTTCGTCTTCCGGCAGACGTCCTGCAAATCAGCTAGAAAACATCTGCCTTGTAATCCACTTGTTTGTTCCGTGACCCCTATTGATTCTGCATTCAAACTCAACATAAAATTCCCTGAAAACCTACAAGTTGAAACTTCGGAAAAGATTTCAGGCATTTGAGGCTCCAATGAGGGGTATAACGCCGACGACGAAAATGGCGAAGGACCATCTGCTACTTCGGTTGCGGCATAATACACCTGAATTGCACGCAATACTCGCTTTTACACGGTGATCCTCTTGATTCCGTAATAGTTTCGCTCCATGCTTACTTTTCATGAACAACAGAACACAATATGTAAATGATATGATGTTATATTTAACATTCAGTTAGCTACACAAATTACCGTTAATGTTTCACATTTAACTCGAGCATACGTAACTTAGCATGAAATGTAAAAGGCAAAAGGTAGAAAATTATCTTATAAAAGATCTCCTGACTTCTGGATTACCTACCTGAGTATCAGCAGCTTTGAGAACAATAAGTCAGTCGTACAAGTCACATGACAGACGTGCACGCACTTAGTAGACAAATGGCATCTAAATGTCTGACTTAAACAAACCATCCAAAATCAGTTCATCACAGTTCCGGTTAATTAGGCATAAACAGTAATTTATCTTATAAATTCAAACAGTAACACCTTTTTCAGTCTTCACAAGTAGCTTGACCATGTTTTAAATATGGCCTGAAAGTCGATGGGGATTGGCACCTTCTGGCCCCCTCTGGCCCCCTCTACTGGCGGGGCCATGTGCTGGTAGGGGATGCAATATTTGTAAGATATGCTTTAAGCAAAGCACTGCAAGCAAAAATCTTCTTGGTAACGAGTTTATACTGAAAATAGAATTAGCGAAGAGGCTACGCATGATGAAAATTATGTCAACTGGTTTATGAACTACTGCAAAATATTTTTCACTGGAAATTACGTATACCTCCAAAATTTAAACTCAAGTTCCGTCCTTTATACGTAAATCTGCAAGAACTTTTATGAGGCTATGTCGAATGAACCAGTTCAAAACCGTATGGTTTACCATATATTCCAAAGATTATTAACTATTGTTTTAAAAATGACGAATCATTTTGAATCGGATGTGCCTTCTAAATTACTCATTTTATTTGTTTATAGGGTTGCGCTCTCTGGGCCTTAAATATACAATATATTTATTTTATTATTTATGAGCAAAGTCGAAATAGGTACATTTTACAACTGACTTTACAGAGCAGGAGACAGGAAAAAAACGAGGAATTAATACGTGATCACTCGTAAAGCTTTCTTGGCCAAAATTCATAAATAAACGGTTCATGCTATTAATTAGGACTAAATCTAAAATAATTTCGTTTCCAGTCACTGAGCTGCAAGCTGGGACATTTTTGAAATGCAAATGGTGGTCAAAATGTTCTCTAATTTTGGCGGAACAGTATTTGAATTCCAGATGACCTCTGCCAAAGTAAAATCGCCGACGAATATTTTCACACCAAACTGAACCTCTGTAACCTTTTCAAAGAGTTCATAGAGCTGGCTTTTACTAACGGAATATCAAGGAGGATAATAGACTCCGCCAAATATCGCGTTTAATGGAGCAGGAGGATGACTGAAAGGCAGCAAATATTTCTGGAAAGCGAGGAAATGCGTAGGTCGTAGGAGTAATGTACAAGAGAGGATAAAATATAAAGAAGACAACGATCGCCTCGTTTTGCAACGTGGTCTTGTTGACATAAACTAAATTATCTAAATTTAGCGTTGATTCGGAAATTAGAGCACGAGCACAAGATTCTGTGTTGCACAAAACATGTGTGTCAAACTCGAAGACTACAATTCTTAGCTCAGTCATCTTTTTCACGACTGCTCTCACGATGAGTGAATACTTGTTTAAGTGAATACTTAGCGTATTTGTGGGACGCACGATACGCGCATTAGTAATTATTAAAATGGAAGACCTGGTGGTGGGGAGGTAAACTACAGGGAAGAAGGAGTAGGCAGAAAGTAAAATTTTTGTGGTCTACAATTTGCTAAGCTGTTACGGTTAACTAAATTAGGTTTATTGTAGATAAACAGTTTTGGGTAACATACATTGAGGGGAAGGTTGTTGTCTGGGGCAGCAAAACAGGAGAAGGTCTAAAAATAGGATTTTAAGGAAGTTTGGCATAATATGATGGGCTAAAACTGGAGTTTGCTATCCTATCATGGAAAAATTGGACCGTTAAAGTCCTCGGTATCCTCGGATACGAGGAATTTTTCCGACGTAATGGTTCAAGTTTGGAATAATTTGCTGGTGACTGTTGCTTTTTGAACATCGACAGGGAAATTTAAGAAGAAGCTGCCTCAGTATCGCGGTACGTACCACAATCCGACTACTCTCATATTGACGCTTTACCTGACTATTAATTGCTATTATAATATTACTATCAATATTCGAGTAGCACATTATTATAACATGTACTGGCTCAAAGTTGGCGCACACCGGCTGACATACAAAATGGTGATTGCAGACCCTTCAGATCCCATTGTTTTTCCTGTGCCATGCTTGAACCTAAACTAATTACTGTAGCACGCATCTACTTATGTATATGACTGCCGATTCTTTTAACTCCTTCAATAATTCACCTCTCTGTACAATTTTTGATACTACATTTGTAAGTTGTTTTATTTTTATTGTTCCCAATTTTTGATAAGCGTGTAACCATAGTTATACCTATAACACTAATAGGGAGTTCAAAGATCCACACCTAATTTACCTCCACTAAACTAAACTGAAGAGAACCGTGTGGTAGACCTGAACGTGGGACCCAGGAGTTTACGCGCAAGCAATTGTTTATCGGCCGTAATGACGTGTGTAAATGGCACCTGTCCATAAATCACTTCTAATGCTTGATTTCCCCGCAAAAATTTGGGTGCAAATCGTTGTACGTAGTAAGTACTAAAGCAGGAACTCACTAAAATCGATAACCTTACGTACGTATGGCTTAAGCCCCGCCCAGGGTCCAGAGGGGCCATATAAAGGGGCCAGGAGGGTAAAATTCTACCGTGTGGCCTCCTTACAGGAATAAAATGCACAGCGGGACATGATTTCGTCACTCTTTCAGCCCTCTCTTCTGGATATCGAAATATGAACATGTAGCATGCATTCTCCGAGTACTCTGTCTGTTCGCAATGGAATGTACTCTTAGTTTACGCGGGACAAAAAGTTTGATTTTCAAGCTTGCCCAGTTTTGTTATTTCCCATTGACCTTGGACATGACCTGTTCGAGTCCATATCTTAATTTCCTAGTCAGTCATGGCACACGTTTTTGTCGCAAGAGTACCACTCAAAATTATAACGCCCATTTGAGGGTAGTCGTATATTACTGTTAAAGTAGTTCAACTTTTACACATCTTCAGTAGCAGTGAAATGCGAGAAGTTTGTCAGTAAAATCAGCAGTCTAAAAGTTTGTCAGAAGTGGGATTCGAACCCACGCCCACAGAGTGGACTGCGACCTGAACGCAGCGCCTTGGACCGCTCGGCCATCCTGACACGTAAGCGTTTTTAATTTTATTTTAAATACCGTAATAACAAAAATGTAAGGATGCACGTTTGAACTTCTACCGTGATGGGCACTGAATCAATTTAATGAGAAATTAAACCTTTCGCCCTTGAGCCCCCTGTGAAAAAAATTGGAAAGAGTGCATCAAGCGCATACAGAAGAAACGAGAAAACTTAACGGACGAACAGACAAATTCAAGCCTTTGCAACAAGACAAGGGAGACTGGGGTGCCATTTCTGGTTGTATATTTGCATTTTGAAGGGTTATAACTGCATACTTACAGGCAGAGCCCGTGATGAACCATTCATGTAAAATATTTTCGCGAATCTACACTCAAAATTAAGTACAAAACCTTTAGAATGCGGTCTTTTCACGATGAATTATTAGTAAAAAGGATTTGCCACTGTTCACTGTGACTCAGTAAGAAAATATTGAGGATGAGAAAGTGTCTTACAAAGCTGGTTGTGGTCTTTGAAAAAAATTACGCTAGCGAGTTCTCTTTTAAACAAATAAATAGTATGGACCGTCACAATCTCGTTTGGTAGGGAGTTCCATAGTCGAACAAACCGTCGGCAGAAGGAAACCTTTCCATGATCTAGCCGCGTACGTTCACTTGGAAATTTGTATGGCTAACCACGTAATTGTTTTGTATGGGCAAACTCAAAGAAGCCCTTGGGTCTCAGTCAGCAACCACGGCCACGGACATGTCGGAATCCGGTTTGCTGGCCGTCACCAGGCGGTCATACCCAACACCTGAATTCCAGTCCCTAATCGTCCGAATCGTGTTCTGTTGCTTATAAGTTTAGCGGCTTGACCACTGAGACAGGACTCCGTGGCTGTTGGTAATCTCCTTCTCCGTACGGCACTTATCGTTGTGCGACTCTTACGGTGCTCTAGATCGAGCCCCAAGATACAACAGTAGGTCCAGTTATGCAATCGGTGAACACCAGGAAAAAATTATGCAGTTTAGTAAATTTTAGGGCAATAGATATTGCTTTTAAGACCATATTAAAAATGGTACACAACATATTCGATTTGAATTAAATATATTGCGTTAAATAACGGAGTAGCATCTTCGCATGTAATCTTATATTGTAACAGTGGATCTAACCACATTAATCCTACAGAATCCAAGATTACATATGTCAAATAATGGATAGCCCCGTTATCTGTATGTATGTGCGAAGTTGAGGCTTGATGTAGCAGTGTTTTCATGCAAAGATAACCTATAGCTTTCAAATAAATATAAATCCAATTTATGCTTGAGTGTATCTGTAGTGTCCGCCATTATAACTTCCTTGGTGAGTCTCTTCCAGGCACCAACGACTCGCTGTGAAAGCGAGTGGTGTCGAACATCTAGGTGGGATAAGGTTCCTCAAAGTATGAGAGAATTCCCACGCAGGTGAGTCGTTGTGGCCAAAGTATAGAGCACAGTCCCGATTCCTCAGGAGCCGGTATGTCTGTATGAGATCGCTTCAGATCTGCCTGTATTCAAGCGGGAAATGGTTAAGCGCGTCAAGTCTGCATTTGTATAATAAAGAAATTAGACTCTTCACGAACTTAATTGACCTCCTTTGGACTGTTTCTAGTAGCTTTAATGTTTTGTCAACCACGGTCTGAAAGGCCCGTATGCTTTTCCAAATATTTAATTATCGATATCTCTGAAAGTTCTCGATATCTATATATATTAACGTATATGTATATACGATAGTACATATAGGAAATCATTTCAGAAATTATTGAGTGTAGGACATAGACTTAAGTGTCCAGGATATTACATGTTAGAGTCAGACCTAAATTTCAATGAAAAATGGCGACTTTTCCTTTCTTAGTACAAGTCCTCCGTTTTGGTTGTTAGTGATGATCATCAGCCTCAGCTAAGCATAGATGGTCAGGACCTAAATGTGGCTGCTCTTGTTAAGGATCTGGGAATATCATACTCCAATAGTCTTAATATTTCAACGAATCACGCCCAGATTGTCTCCAAAGCACGTAGAAATACCGGGTTTATGCACCGAAGTTTTAAATCAATCGATATTAGATTCCACCTATAAAGTATATAAGTTAGGCCTGGCCTGCTCGTTTCCATTTAGCTTTCTGAGCGCTAATGAGCAGAAGAAAATAGAATCAGTCCAGCATTTTTTTACTGAAAGAGTTTTATTCTCGGAACACCGTAATTTGACGTATCAAAAACGGTGTGGGCTTGTAAAAATTGATACCTCATGGATTCACCTATTAAAAAAGGGACTCGTTTTTACTAGTTAAGTTTTTAAACGTTTAATCAGATTACCACTGTGACGCAGTTTGACCACACTCAGCACAGCATTCCTCGCAAGATTATTTTATTTCTTCCATTTGCTCGCATAGTTTAGCCTCATCAGCTTTTTTGCGGTTAACGTCATGGCAATATTAAAGAAGCTACACCAGAATATAAATCCTGCAAACTTATTCTTTGTTAAAGATAATAATAACTAGTTTTGCGCATTCATAACATCTTCCCGGAATGCTGGTCTTGACACGTTCAAATCTGTCTTTTGGCTCAACTGCGTGCTTTGTATTTGAGCCCGATCCCTAGTTTTATCTTGAGAGTGATGTCGCCTTCTCTGCTGCCCACAACCAATGAATTCTGTAGCAGAAAGCGAGCAGCCGTCCACGGATGCACCCTTGCCTGATGCAGAATAACGGTTTCTTAAAAAAGCAGAGAGACTGTAACCATACTGCACTTGTGCTGGCCCTTGCCCCTTCTGAACTGCGCTCATCTCAGGAGCAGCAATATATATATAGTACAATACTGCTATAAGTTGGGAACATTTAGAGTCTAATAAATTTTTGATGGTAGTTTTGGCTCTGCAATGATAAAGCACATACTCAAAGTTTTGCTCCATTGCAATGGGTTTTCTTGCCTTGTCGCGGTTTCATTTAATAAGCCCAAATAGATTTTTCAATGGGATTTAGGCCGTGGATTTTGGCAGGGATAAAATCGCTTCACCAGTCATTGGCAAAAATGCTGGTTTTGGTCCAAAAAATAAGATTAAATATGTAAAATAGATTAGAATCATACTTCTTTTTCTCGGTGAAGGGTATTAGCATGCATAATTACAGTGTCCATTCGGCATTGATGACCGTCGTTATCACCTAAGGTATCCATTACTGTGTCCATGATCACCCCGCTAGTTATGACCTCTGATTTTGCTGTCATGACGGTGGTCTCCGTGGTCTCTGTTGATGATCATAGCGGTTTCTGCTGTTTTCGCCATCTTTTCGGTGAACTATTCAGTCAGCATTGTCACATCTTGGTGATGATCTCGTGAACTCTTCTGCCCCCTCTTCGTTTTGATCCTCTTGTCTTCAATGAGCTCTTCCTGTCTCACTTCCCAGATGGTTGTAGACGGTTACTCTGGTTGTTATATGATCTCTCCCACGCCAAGGAGCGTTTTGAACCCTCACATGTTGTCATCAACATCATGGTCCTATCTAACTGAATCGTACAAATCCTATAAAATTATCTATTACTCATTTCCAGAAGAATTTAATTCTCCTATAGTATTTTTTAGTTGGAGGCTCGCTGAAATCTGCCCCTGATTCTATCAGTACGAGTTTTTTAACTGCTTCTTTACCAGTTCACGATATAAAAATTAATAAGTTTATTGATTTGGCACTGCTTGGCGCCGTCAAATATATTTAAAAGATTGTTGACTACTATTTTAGAAATGTGGAATCGTTGTGATACGGATGTGCCAACCATCCTTCTCCTTCCTGTTGTTTAATATGGTTGTTATCACCGAGCAGCAAGCATCCATTTTGTATTTACTTATAGCAGGGTTCTAAATTTGTAAGGAAGGGGGCCTCTGAGCCTTAAATATACAATGGATTGATTTATTTATGCTATCGTTGTCATATCGTTTGCTCCCAGAATTCGATGGCATCCATCAGTCGTCTACAGTTCTTGAAATTTTCTGTTGATAGCATGTGTTCTCGGGGGAAGTTCTTCCAACATTTGAGCAGCTGGGCCGACTTCGGAATCCTGCATAAATATAAAACATCATCAGAAAAGTAAATGCTTTTCCAAAATGAAGGTCCCTGGTCAATATATTCCTGAGCAAAATTAAAACCTTTTGCTTATTAGTTTCCTACTTAAGAGGATCTTATAATTGCAGCCTGCTGACTAGGGCCAAATGTATTCCTCCTTTTTCTAACATAGTGCAGAGAGAAAATTGACAAATATTCCCCTTAATTATCCTAACGGGCATTTTATAGTATCTTTTCAGGGTACGACGAATGAAACCATCGCACTTTCTGCCTTTTGACCGTTATTTCATCCACCTTGTTTAATTCAAGGCATGTTTCTATGTTTTATAACTATCGAATGTGTGGCCCGGCTACTATCAAAAATACTCGCAAACAACTCACATGGCGTCGATTCGGCTGCAAATTTCCATATGCGCTCGTTAAAACGTAGAGTTACAAAAAAATATACGCATTTGGGATCATCCATATAAAAGGTTTGATGATGTTTAGCTATCAATGAAATGTCATCAACTTAGAACAAAACGAAAGAGGATCTAGCACGGTACCCTGCAGCTCAGCCCTTATGAGAGGAATCTAATTTTCAAATGAGAATCCGCCAAGACCTTTCCATTCCGATAAGATATATAAAGCTAGATGTTGCACTTGATTGCCCGGAAGGGCACTGACATTGGAAAAAAATAAATTTAAACGAGTGCGAAATCCTGTACAGCTAATTTATGAATAAAAGGAAAGCTTCTTGGAGAGAGGACAAATGACACATAATGGTGTGGTCAAAAAATAGATAAAAGAACAGACAGTGAAAATAAAACTCCGTTGGACTTTTTATGGAAAAGTCATATCTTGAATGGGGTTTTGGGGTTTTAAGGAGAAAAAAACTGTTGCTCCTGGGTGACATCTACGCATAAGTTAGGATCGACATGCTGATGATAGCGTCTGAGGTTTCAAAATGCTCCTCATTGTGGGAGAAATCATGCAACGGAAGAGGCTATTTTTCAGCACCACAGGTATGATCCCAATGTGTATCGACTGGCTATAAGCATAACCGTCAAGGATGCTAGGTAGGGGAAATGTTTGCAGGCATCAGCCGTACGCTAAGGGTCGAACGAGAAAAGGACCATAAAGATCTAGAAGGCCATGGTAGAATTGCCTCAGAAGCAACCATGAAATTCTCATTGCTTATTTCTCAGACCACCAAAAAAAGGAGCCCGAAACGATCGTTAACAGTCCGAGAAGAGTTGACACCACGACACTGCTCCGGGAGGGCATATGAATCAGCCTTGAAGGCTGCTTCTGAGCGTAGTACGAAAGGATAATGGGATATCCGGTAATTGGGTAAGAAGAAATCAACATAATGCGCTCATGGGTGCTAGTTGGCATGAGAATCCAGAATGAAACTGAGGCCTGCACAGCTTTCGATTCAGATTATAATTCTGATGATGGTTATCAGCATTGGAAACGGGGGTGCTTTAAAACGAGCACGCAATATGACATAATTTTTGGCGATTATTTTACGGAGGCAAGGGTAAGAAGACGATGCAGCGAAGACTTAATTTGGGACGTTCTTCTAAATTCCCGATGGTCCTTTCTCGGGGTCATGGAGAAAGCTGCCCAAAAAGGAAGAGGTTAAGCCAGCTGAAGCCAGATTTAAATACTATAATGATAATAGAGATTTTCTAATAATCATGAAAGAAACCATTCTCTGGCTGTTTAATTAAGGAATTTTGGAACGTTGTCTGTTCCAACTGAGTGTGATTGATTAAGTTTGCTATTCTGTTTATGAATATTTGTAGGAACGATATCAATGTTTGTGAGCATCTCATGATATTTCAGGGGGTCAAAGGGATGGGATTGGTTTCAAGGGTAAATATTTTTGCAAAGAACGAATTTAACAATTCTTCTTTGTCCATATCCTCTGTAATGAAATTATTATTTCAATCGAGTAAGGGTGGAATGATTTTGTTCGATTTAGCGGAAGGATGGTGGCGGAACACTTGAGCAACAGATCTGGAAGTATAATCATCTCAAATTGCTAGAAACTCCCTACGCCTATCTCGTGCGATCCTCATTTTTGAGGATAATTAAAATATTTGTGCGATCCTTAAGTAGGCTGATAACAAACTTATGGACGGATCCTAAGCTGATTTCGTTATTTTTTTCAAGCCAATTTTGAAGAAAGTGTGGCGCCATGGAAAAAGCAGTATTTTAATATAAGGTCTTTTGTTAAATGAAATTGAGGAGGCCTTCTGTTAGGCCTTGCAATGTATTGTGGAAAAAACTTGGATCATTATTTCGAAAAAAGCTCGGCCAATGCAGAGTGCTAGTCAAATTTTTCAATGATTCTTTGTTTACATAAGAAAAGTCAAAATAGGTACGTTTTATTTCTGGCTTCACAGGGGAGGAAAGTCAAAATCAACAATGAATTCATGCGTGATCACTTTAGGAAAAGGTTTTGATGGAAATTCATTAGCAAAGAATGGATGCAAATTGTAAAAATAAAATCTGAAATAATATCTTTCCTAGTCACTCAGGTGAGTAATTGAGACATGTTTGAAAAATAAATCGTGTTAACCAAGTTCTCAAATTTTGGCGGAGAATAATTTGAATTCCGGATTACCTCTGCCAAAGTAAAATCACATAAACTTATTTGGCATCAAATGGAGTTCCTGTAACTTTTTCAAAGAATTATTTGAGCTGACTTCCATAAACAGTATAACAAGGAGGGTTATAGACAGAGGCATTTATGCCTTTTTTCTTGTGCAGTAGGATGAATGAAACGAAACAAGTATTTCCGGAAAACTTAGAAATGCTAAGACCATAAGGGGAATGTATAAGAGACGATTTAACGCGAAGAAGACAACCACCACCACGTTTTTCAACGTGATCATCTTGATAAAAACTTAAATTATCTAGAGAGTGCGTCAAGTCTGAAATTAGAGCATGAGCCAAAGATTCTGTGATGTACATAATATCTGGGTTAAATTGATAAGCTATAGTTCTTAGCTCAGTCATCTTTTTCACAACTGAACTCACGTTGAATGAAACTATACTGAGCATATTTGCGGAATGCGGGATACGCTCATTGTAGTTTATAAAAAAAGGAAGTCATGGTGGTGGGAAAGTAAACGGTAGGGAAGGTGTGGGCGGAAAGTAAAATTGTTGTGGTTTACAATTAGCTAAGCTTTTATTGTTAACTAAATTAGGATTATTTTAGAAAAACATATTTGGGTGGTATCCATTGAGAGAAAAGGCTATTTTCTGCGTAAGCGAAAATAGGAGAAGGCTTGGCGCGTCGTTTGAAATTGGTTTCGAATTTCAAGTCCCTCGAGCCTACGAGTTTTAAGTTTCTACCTCAGTGTAGAAGACACGGTGCTGGAAAATTATTAAAGAATTGTCTTTATATTCTTCTGAGTTTGTAAATTGCGACTTGGACCCTCGATCTTTGCTGCTTTCTGAAACTCACGCCGGCTGTGTGCTCCCTGCATCTGCTCTCAATCGCGGAAGGGACTCAAACCAAAGGCTGAGTCCTTATATTTTCATAGTCTTATTGTTGAAAACTCAGCTGACTCTGTTAATTTTGTGGCAATTATAACATGCAAAACTCAAGTTCCATAAGTGTATTGTCACAAAAAATTGGTCCATGACCAAGCTGCTTGGGACCGTCTATCGGTGCCTCTACCCACTCGGCCATATTGGCAGGGGATCTTGTCAAGCAATTAATGTTCAAGCAGGAAACAATTTTAACTATCGTTATTCTGCTATTTGTTCACCTCCCGCTAAACGGGGTAAAAGTTCAGTAAGCTTAACTAATGTAGCTTACGAAGACGAAACATGTATGGGGTGTTTCAGCCTCCAGCAGAAATTCTCAGGGATGGAGCAGGAAGTAAGAAATCTAAGACAAGAAATAGATTACTTAAAAAATCTTTATCTTGCCCAACTGCTTAAAAAGCTCCTGTTCGTAATAAACCTACCACAAAGCAAAATTCGTATTCATTTATAGCTTCTTCAAGCTTACATAAAAGTCACATTAAACATATCGTGACTGCTGGACCCGTTAAACCAGAGGAAGTTTCGCTACTTCCGAAGGGAGCCCCATCTAGTCCTTGCGCCACTCCACCGGTACTTATTTCGGGTAGCATCAGCAATAATCTGGCTTTACCGCCCATCGCTACATCACTGGTAGACGTTGCACCAACATGCGATGTTGAACAGTTTGGCGAGTTTGTAAAGCCAAAGAAGAAAAGGTCTAAGAAGAACAAGTCGTGCAGAGACTTGGCTCCAGCCTGCCCTACATCCGGCTCATCTGGACCTATCAGGCAAAGTGAGCTGGTTACCAGTATATCGGTTTGGAATCGATTGGAAACTGAGCTCGGCACCAGGCTCGGAATTAAACTTCGATCGCCGCCTCCTAGAAGCTATACACAAACGCTTCCTAACTCAACACGTCCTATCTCCGACCAGAATACGCGAGGGGCAACAAGCTAATTGTTTGGACCTTGTATTGACAAAGGCGCCTGACAGCGTAGATGTTGTGAACTGTCTATCCCCGCTGGGCAAAAGTGATCACGTAGTCCTACAATGGGAATATTCACTCTTCTCTGTCCCCGATCGAAGCATCACAGTCAAACGCAACCTATGGCGTGGAGACTTTACCCAAATGAAAATTGATGTGCGCCATTTAGATTGGAATGAAACATTCACCGGGTGTATTCTCGAGGATTGGTTGCAATTTAAGGCCGTATTACAAGGACTTATCACCAACTACTGTCCTAATTCAAAAAAAGATCACCAACAGGACCCAGTGGCTAACGAACACATTGAAGAGTGAAGTAAACCGCAAGCGAAAGCTATGGCAAACTTATCTCAGGGAAAAAACCGCCGAATCGCTGACGAAGTACAAGACGCAGAGGAACAGGTTAAAAGGCCTGGTTTATAAAGCCCGCCAAAGTTTTGAGAGTTACTTGATAAACCGTGCAGCAGAAAACCCGAAGCTCTTCTACAACTACATTAGGCAGTGCACTCGAAATAAAGACCCCATCCCTTTGTTAAAAACGGATGAAGGCGTCGAACTTTGCAAGGACGAAGAAAAGGCTGAGCATCTATCTGAGTTCTTTCAGTCGGTTTTTAGGAGAGTAGCCAATCTAACCGCTGATAACTATAGTGCGGAAGAGGTCCCGACAATTGACTCAGTGGTCATAACAGAACCTATTGTTCTGCAGGAAATACTGAAGCTGGACGAAACCAAATCGCCAGGTCCTGACGTAATACCGGCAAAGTTGTTGAAGGAGTTGGCCGTAGAGTTGGCAGAACCCTTGTGTCTACTCTTCCAAGCCTCCCTCGCTGCAGGCAAATTGCCACCCGATTGGAAGACCACGTGGATTTCCCCAATACATAAAAGTAGCAGCCGGGCTTCCGCAAATAACTACAGGCCGGTAAGTCTCACCTCCATATGTTGCAAGATTATGGAGCGAATCATCAAACATGAACTGATGCAGTTTCTGGAGTGGCATCATCTTCTCTCTGAAGCGCAGCACGGATTCCGCAGAGGAAGGTCCTGTTTAACTCATTTGCTCTACTGTCTGGAACGATGGACCCGAGCGGTCGATGAAAGAAATGTAGTGCACGCAGTGTACATAGACTTCAAGAAGGCCTTTGATAGCGTGCCTCACCAACGTCTCCTATATAAACGCAACCGTATTGGGGTAAGGGGCAAGCTTTTGAAGTGGATCGAAAACTTCTTGATTGGGCAATCTCAGATTGTCCGTCTTGGCGATCAACAATTGGCGGAGGTGGCGGTTGAGAGTGGGGTTCCTCAGGGCTCCGTCCTGGGCCCTATCCTCTTCCTTATATACATTGATGATTGCGTAAGTGGCTTGAACTGTGACACCGCCATGTTTGCTGACCATATAAAGCTTTGGAAGGTCATCCACAACGCAGCTAATGAAGAAAATCTACAGGCGAACTAGCATCGACTCGAGGAATGGTTGCACAACTGGCTCCTCCCATTCAATGCTACCAAGTGCAATATTCTGCGATTCGGCAGAACCAGCTCCGGGCACCAGAGAATTAACTATCTGGACGACACACCACTACCAGAGGTAGAGGCTCAGAAAGACCTAGGAGTATGGATAACGCCCACACTGAAGCCATCGTTCCATTGCTCAAAAGTAGCAAAATCTGCCATGTCAAGCCTGTATCTAATTAAGCGAGCGTTTGCAAAGTTCGACAAAGAGTGCTTTAATAAGGTCTTCGGGATGTTCGTGCGACCACAATTGGAATTTGCCATACAAGCCTGGAGACCGTGGTCTGTCAAAGACCACAACACACTTGAGAAGGTCCAAAGACGTGCAACCAAGCTTGTGCAAGGTCAAAGCTGCCTGCCTTACGAGACACGATTGTCTAATCTTGATCTGTTTCCTCTGGACTATAGACAGCTACCCTGCGACTTAATAAAAGCCTTTCGAATGCTGCGGCTTCAGGATTATTGCCTGACATCTGGCGACTTCTTTGAGCTGGCCACTACAACTACTTTGCGAGGACATCCCATTAAACTACGATTGACAGGTGCAAGACTCGACACAAGAAGGTTCTTCTTCTCCAACAGAGTGATTAAGGCCTGGAATGCTCTGCCAGCCGACATAATAATGTCCCCATCCGTTGACACTTTTAAGCGGAAGTTTGACAAGTACAGCCAAAAGTACCACCACGACATCCGAACCTAAAACATTTCCTGAAACATATTCCCATCCACAATTTTTAGCGTCATATAACATACTACTCCCTATTTGTGAGTAACATTATTTTATAATTGTTTGTCCGATGCCCTGCAGTGTGTCCGGGAGATAACCCTTTGTCCAACGTCCATTATATGTCAGCCTTTTTTAATTTACAGTGTCACTGACATCAATAGGGAGCTCAAAGGCTTCGCCTATATTTCCCTTAATAAAACTGAACTTAACTCACTCAGCTGAAAGATCTGAGTTACAAACGGGCCTTAGATTGAGTCGAAAACAGAATGTAGTCATTAAAGGTGTCCCGGAGTCAGCTTCAATTATTCCAAAGGAGCGAGTTAAACATGACTTGGAACTCCTTCAATTGTATGCAAAAACGCTGCTGACAGACGACGAGTCCATTCATATGCTCAAGGCACATAGAATAGGAAAGGCTCTGTCTACACCCGATTCAAATCCTCGACCAAGACCTCTTAAAATCATCTTGGAAAACGAAGCGCAGGCACAGCTCCTGCTACAGAGAAAATCAACCCTGCGGGGTCCGCATTCTGAAGTGTTTTTTCAACCGGAATATGGGTTGAAAGAGCGAATGAAAATGCGACAGCTAATAATAGAACTGAAAACACGAAAGACCAATGGCGAGGCAAATCTCAAAATAGGGGATGGACAGATATTTCAAGTGAAAAGAGCATTTCTCTGGCCGAAGGTTGTCACCCTGACAGCCTAACTGTCCCGTTTCAGAAACCAAAAACATGCCCGCTTAAACTAATTGTTCTCAATGCCAGATTTCTGCTTAATAAGATGCCTTTGCTCCAGACTCTGGTTTTCATCCACCGCCCGGACATTGTAATAGTTACAGAGACATGGGCAACACCCTGTGTATCCGACTCCGAACTCTCTATTCTAGGCTACGCTTACATTCGGAATGATCGACACGAGGGCCGTGGCGGAGGAAGCTGTATCTATGTTAGGCAACCACTTACATTTTTTCCCTTGGACTATTGCCAATTTACCGCGGTAGAGGAGTGCTGTTGGCTCCGAGTAGTTCTAAAAGATAACTACTCTTAACTCGTTGGTAGTGTCTATCGCCCACCCAATGCCAGCAAGGATTACGATCTTTGTCTCTCGCTGGCATTTCACGCTGCAGCTGACTTAAATCTGAAGTACTGCTTCATTTCAGGTGACTTAAATCTTCCTGAAGTTCACTGGTTTCCAACTTCCGGTCCTGCAAAGTTCGAAGACCTACTTGAGGCCATAGATATAGGCATGTGGGACCAGGTAGTTGATTTTCCCACCCGAGGATCAAACATACTTGATTTTATTTTTTGTAGAGGTTGTCAGCCATCGTCAGTGTCACCTTTAGATCCACTTGGGAATTCTGATCATACTATAGTTCTTTCTACATTAGAACTAGAGGCCGCCGAAACGTTTTCCAAAAAATATAGCTTTTTCCGTGATTTCAGATCAGCAAATATGAGGGAAATGCTAACACACCTAAATTCCAACGGCTGGACTACTTTCTTTGTATGTTCGAATGTGAATGTTTGTACTGATACTTTTTACACAGTTCTATGTCCACTCATTTCTCGGTTATTCCCCGTAAGAAAATAATTAATGTCAAGGATGAAGTGTACCTCCCTTTATCATTCCGCCGTAGACTGCGTAGACTTTCCCGTCGTTTTTATCTACAAAACGACACCTCCGTCCTGCCCTTGATCCAGCCAATCTTTGAAGAGGCTAAGAGGCTCTCTGACGAAAAACGACAAGCCGATGAGGTTACCTTTGCCGAAAACCCTTCGTTAAATGTGGCGAAGCTCTTTTCGCACACAGTAAAAGCGCAGAGAAAAACGCAGCACCCCGTACTTCGAGACGCCTTAGGAAACCCAATAGCTGACGCTAAGTTGACAGCTGATAGCTTCAATGCTTTCTTGTCTAGAACGTTTAGTGAACATACTGTCGCCCCATTTCCTAACATCCGGGTTAAGACAGGTAACGTCCTCGAAACCATAACTTTTACCCTCTGGGACGTGACCGTAGCCATTCGGCGTTTTCGTCAATCTTACAGTCCAGGACCAGATGGCGTCCCGGTCAGCGTTCTAAAGGCGGATGCAAACGATATTTTTCCGTCCCTTTTGTATAAGATATTGATTATATTTTATTTATTTATGGCCAGTTTACAGGCAAGGTCAAAAAAATGTATACAGTAGAGGGCCAAGGTGACAGTGAAAAAAAAACTCCTGATCGTTGTTTCATGTGTTTTCAGGAGAACAAACTGCAGCGTATTGAGTAATTAAACTTCTGGACAGGGACGCGTTAACACAGGTGCCCGGTGAAGAACCTCTCCATTCAGTGTTACGGATTCGGTATTCTGCACCAGCAGGTATTTCGGCGAGCGGCTGTTCGCTATCGACTGAGAAATAAGCCGATTGAGGTCTGCAGAGCCAGTAATATTGCCCTCAGCATGAAGACGGGCACAGGATTCAGAGTACGTGAACGCCATCAGAACCGAAGAGAGCTTCAACAGAGTCAGCACCCAAAAGTTTTCGTAGGTGTCCTGAATGTAGAAAACTAGTGACAGTTCGCGTAAACAAGGGATAGCTTTGCTGAATTTTGATACTTCTAGGTAGCTTATTCCAGATTGCTATAGCGTTTACCGAAAAAAACTGTCGGTATCTAACTGTGCGTGCCAAAGTAAGAAATAAAAATAAATCTCGATGACTGCTGTGCCGAGAGTGGTCGAGGTGCCTCAGAGATATAAGGGGGTTAAATGTACGACTGTTTAGTAGTTTAAACAGTAAAAATAGTCCCTTCTGTAATCTGCGAAGCCAATGCGGGTCAAGGCTTGTAAGCTCACAGCGTTGTTGGTAGGACAGGTTTCGGTGATCTGAATAGAAAACTCTTTTTGTAAAGAAGTGCTGGACTGATTCTATCTTCTTTCGTTCACTAGCGTGCAGAAGACTAAATAGAAACGAGCAATATTCCAGACTAGGCCTGACGTACATTTTATAGAGGCTGATTCTAATTTTGACGGTTTTGAAATTTCTGAGAATAAACCCAGTAGTTTGGCGTGCTTTCGAGACAATCAGGGCGCAGTGCTCCGACAGATTAAGACTACTAGAGTATGATATGCCCAGATCCTTTATAACTCCGGGCACGTTTAGATCGTGACCGTCTATGCTTAGGACCAGATGGCGTACCGGTCAGCGTTTTAAAGGCGGATGCAAACGATATTTTTCCGTCCCTTCTGTATAAGATATTTAATCTTTCTCTTGAACGTGAAACTTTCCCTATTTTATGGAAGGAATCGCACATACTGCCTATTCCGAAACACGGCCAACCTACGTCATTTGACGACTTTAGGCCAATAAATACACTACCAGCAGTCTCGAGGATCTTCGAGACATTGATTAAAGACAAGATGATATGCCACCTAAGAGAAAATAACCTACTTAATGCGGCTCAGCATGGTTTTCTCGAAAAACGGTCTTAGGACACTTGCCAGCTCTCTTTCTTTGATCATGTGCTACAATCTAGAGACAGCGGTTTTGCAATTTACACCGTTTACTTCGATTTAACTAAGGCTTTTGATCGTGTTGACCATGATCTCCTACTGCTGAAACTTGCCTCCTTCGGCATAGGTAACAAGCTTCTGAACTTAATATTTTCCTATTTGAATGCTTGCGCACAACGGGTTAAAATTTTTGCTGTTATCTCCAACCCCACGCATGAGAGGAGCGGAGTTATTCAGGGCAGCGTGCTCGGCCCGCTTCTATTTTACCTCTTTGTCAACGATGTTCCTGATTTTTTTCAGTATGGTAGGCCCTTTCTGTACGCTGACGATTTAAAAGTTGACTATCGATATAAACCGATTGATCGCAACATCGTGCTTGAGCTCCTAAAAACGGATCTTCAGGCCTTCGCTCAGTGGTTTCGCACATAGAACCTTTCACTTTCTTTTCAAAAGTGCTCCGTCATGGTTATTGGCGACAACCATCAGCCCCACCTAAGCATAGACGGTCACGATCTAAACGTGCCCGGAGTTATAAAGGATTTGGGCATATCATATTCTAGTAGTCTTAATCTGTCAGAGCACTGCGCCCTGAGTGTCTCGAAAGCACGCCAAATTACTGGGTTTATTCTCAGAAATTTTAAAACCGTCAAAATTAGAATCAGCCTCTATAAAATGTATGTCAGGCCTAGTCTGGAATACTGCTCGTTTCTATTTAGTCTTCTGCACGCTAGTGAACGAAAGAAGATAGAATCAGTCCAGCACTTCTTTACAAAAAGAGTTTTCTATTCAGATCACCGAAACCTGTCCTACCAACAACGCTGTGAGCTTACAAGCCTTGACCCGCATTGGCTTCGCAGATTACAGAAGGGACTATTTTTACTGTTTAAACTACTAAACAGTCGTACATTTAACCCCCTTATATCTCTGAGGCACCTCGACCACTCTCGGCACAGCAGTCATCGAGATTTATTTTTATTTCTTACTTTGGCACGCACAGTTAGATACCGACAGTTTTTTTCGGTAAACGCTATAGCAATCTGGAATAAGCTACCTAGAAGTATCAAAATTCAGCAAAGCTATCCCTTGTTTACGCGAACTGTCACTAGTTTCTACATTCAGGACACCTACGAAAACTTTTGGGTGCTGACTCTGTTGAAGCTCTCTTCGGTTCTGATGGCGTTCACGTACTCTGAATCCTGTGCCCGTCTTCATGCTGAGGGCAATATTACTGGCTCTGCAGACCTCAATCGGCTTATTTCTCAGTCGACAGCGAACAGCCGATCGCCGAAATACCTGCTGGTGCAGAATACCGGATCAGTAACACTGAATGGAAAGGTTCTTCACCGGGCACCTTTGTTATTGCGTCCCTGTGCAGAACTTAAATTACTCAATACGCTGCAGTTTTTCTCCTGAAAACACATGAAACAACGATCAGGAGTTTTTTCACTGTCAGCTTGGCCCTCTACTGTATATATATTTTTTTGACCTTGCCTGTAAACTGGCAATAAATAAATATAATAAAATAAAAAATAGGATTCTGAGGTATTTTGGAAAAATATCGGGCGGAACAAGATTTTAAAATGGAATAATTGGTTTTAGAAATCTTTTACAATAAGGGGTTGAGTTAATTGATTGTGGAGCCTGAGAAGTTGTTTGGTTGGGATAATTGCTAAGCAAATTTTGTACATGTAAAGGGTTAGGATGTTTCCCAACTCTAATGACATTTTTCGTTTAAGAATATAAATTAGGAGCATACTTAGACTTGCCTGCGATATTGATAAGCTAATTAGATTGAACAACTGAGACCGGAGTGGATGGCATGGAAAGGGAACGTGATTGACTTGACCCAGTTTTTGGTTCTAAGTCAACAGTAGGAATACAAGCTAAACTACTTTGTCATGAAAGCAATAGCAGACAGCAAAGTCCTAGTGCCACCAGCTCAACTATGAGTCCTCCATGTGGTACGGAATCAATTACTATAACATGATTGAAATAGATAACGACCACAGCTGGATAACCATTCCAAAGAGAATTGAGTAACTTTAGAAAAGACTGATGACATGTTATACGAGAAGGATCGGGCAAATAAAAAACATGCTGTGAAGAGCAAGAACTGGATTGCCTAAAGATGAATTTTTATTTTTCTGCCAGTTTTTGTTTTATTATTCAATATCGTTTATTTAACACGACTTAGAAAAAAAAACAAACAAGATTTAAGGTCAGACCGTAGACGGTAGACACATCAGTTTCATCGGGATTACGAAGCAAATATCAATTGAACACGTTGTGAGATATTACTAACGTGTGTCAGTAGAAGAGTACAAGACTACCCGTAAGCCTCCGTGGTGAAATCAAAGTTTAACTAAGTATATCGTATTCCCCAATCTAAAAAGAGGACATGGTCATGCACAGAGGGTAATATAACAATGCTGAGACGAATATTCAGTTTGGAATTTACATTATAATAATTCCCCCGCAAAGAAATTACAAATAAATTAAGAATAAGTGCAAATTTCTTGTGCCACGTAACTAGCCATAACTTAATTTAAATTCCTTAGTCATAATTTTTGTATTAAAACCGTTAGCTTCTCCATTAGGTTATATATTTCGTTGACTTTTAGGTTGCTGGAAAATCAGTTAAGTGGTATGCGACGATTTTCTGTAACGTAACTTTTCTCTAGAGGTCTATTTAAATATAATTTTTAAATCGAAGGTTTCAGCATGATATCCTTTTGTTTAGTGGTTCATGCAGCCGGACCTGTGGATCGCGGGGTTGAGTGATTTTGAACTATAAGTCAATTTATACAGGGTATAAGGTTCTTTGCCCTTGAACTTCCTAGAAAATGGATCTTTCACAAACAACCAGTGTTCCAGCCAGTTTCCCATGTATGCACTCACCTGGCCCAGTATAGCTAAGCTTCCTTGATCGAACGCGAACTGGTGCCTTCTATGCGGTATGGTCGCTGACGGCTCAAACACAAATTTAAATAAAAAAATATCAATTATTGCTTCAGAATGAAGGACCAGGAATAAAAGCACAGAATTCATCGCAGGCTTGGAAACCCAAAGTGGTTATTTCTAGAGCACGTCGACCTTACCTACTGCTTGTTTTAAACTATAAATTTAACCACGCAAAATTAAAATAACCTTCCCTGCTTATGTGCGTGCTGTTTTCAACCTGACAAAGTTCTAATTCACTGATTTGAAAAGCTAGCTTGTATATATCTTGCGATCATTTATTTCTTTCTCCTACTATCAGTTCCGTTCGAGAATGTAACGAGCAAACTGCGCATCTTTCAGTACCGGTTCTGCAACATCTAAAACCTGATAACATTATAGTCGTATATAGCTACCCCGAATACCCGTAACAGATATGCACAGTTGGGTAGTATTCGGTACCCTGATTGGCTACGCCAGCTGCTCTTATTCGAATAAGTAAGTTTGCGCGGCTACCCGTCGCTCTTCAGGAGCACCTCTGCAGTTCTTAACATCGTGTATTTTGCAGCCTACTCGGCCTGAGATTGCCACAATTCTGATAGCTCATCTACTGACGTAAATCCATCACCTTCAGGCACATAGGACTCAGCCACGTTTTTTCTTCGGGAAATTATTAACAATGGTCACATTTTTGTCGACGACATGAAGCATGGCCACATATGTCTTGGGGAGCTTATAGATATTCCCTTGTTTGCAACTGGTGTCCACAGAGATGATTGGATTATCAAATGTGACCTGACTATATATTCGAGGCCACAGTGGTCACCCAGACTTTGTGTATTGGTACTGCCACCAAGCTACCGTGCATACTGACTCACATATTCCCCTCACATAGGACTCATTGTTCATATTGTTTAGATTTCTTTTATTCAGTGATATTTTATTCACAAGAATAGACGCACCCGAGGTCAAGGTTATGTCGGAAGACAGTCGGAATAAATAGGATATTCTTTGTGCTTCTATAGTAATAAAAAGTAAGATTAGCAGAGCATGATAGGTAACAAGGCGAGATAGAAATCAAAAGGTGGACATGCATTCGAGTTAATTAGACGAGAAGTCTTGCGAATTGCACCGACGCGTGGATGTCGGCTTATAAGTGAACGTAGATAATGAACAATGAACAAAGAACGAGCGGAACCAACGAATGCAAACGCAGCGAGCGAGGATAAAGGGCACAGGACAAGAAAAATGGATAGATAACTAAGCGGGAATAGAGGACACGTGTTAATGATAGCGTGGTTATTAACAATTAGATAGCAGCAAATAAACAAGAACACAAAATTGACGTGCTGAATGCCACTCATAATAATTTAGCGCCTTGGAAGTTCGAAACTTTCAAGTTTAACCTAGGTTTGTGAACAACAAGTGGGATCATTAGCTTGACCTAAGCCCTCTCTGACTGCCACTCAGCAAGCAGTACTGCCGTTAATAGCAGTGTATAGGCGAGTTCTAGGAAGTATTCGTAAAGAAGTACACACACTCACTGAAACAAGAACTTCATTAGACTGACGTTTCGGCTTCTCATTCGAATCCATCATCAGAGACATAATCAAATAAAAGTATTGGATTTCCCAGGTTTCGCAGCACTTATAGGATGTAGTTGCTAGGCCACTACATGCCTATCAAAATTGGCAGTTCCCGAGTACATCGCATATAGTTGCAGGTGGTGTAATAGTTGTCTGACCGGCCATCCGTTGAAGTATGCAGTTTCCATGTCGTTGCTTGTCAAGGTTAGCGGTTCCCACACTCATTGCACGTGGTTGCATGTGGTGCGATGATGGCCCGATGTCGAGTTGCTGACGGCCGGATTTCGTCATCCGTTTCAGCTCTTGGGTACTTTGGCTCGCCGACATTGGCACCAGGAACAGTGGCCATCCGCGCGTTCCCCGCGTAGCTTACTATTTTGCTGAGGCAAAGTTTCGGCACCAAATGTGGAGTAGGCAGCACGTTGCTTGATTGAGAGCCGGAAAACAATGACTCAAGCAGTTCGCAATTCACGCGATTGTCACCTCTAGCGAGAAATTAGGCTTAATCACACTTGCATATGTGACCGGGTCCCATATAATTAGTCGCGACTTCGGAGCTGGCGTCGTTCTTCCTCTCTGCTGCTGCGTGCTCGGCCATTCGCATTTGGAGTAGTCTTTCAGTTTCTCAGTTGCTATGTCCACAACTTTATCAGACCCGCTAAATGGCCCCAAATGTTTCTTGCCAGGGCAGTGGGCCTTTTGGCCTCATGATCTGGCACCTTATGGTTGCCTCCGGTTTGTGTGCAACTCCAACGCCAAGGGGTGTGAGAAGGCGGTTGATGGCTTCCGTAACATCCTCCACGTACAGGAGAGCTTGCCAAAATTTGGGCCAGTTGGATTTGGTCTCTCGTCTCGTTTTTGTAGGCACTGGTTGCCGAAGTTGTACGAGTAGATATTCGCTCTAACCACCCGTCGAAGATATTGTAATTTGACAACCTTGCCTTCCGGTTCATTGTAATGTGTCTCCACACGCTGGTACAGTGCCCTAACGCAACTGCTTTTGTGGCTCATTGCTTGGCTGCTTTTGTAACTCAATACTTGCGTCGTGTTTGTTGCCTTCTTGAATACTTCGGTTTTTAGGTCACCACAATCTTTGCGGCAGATGAGGACATCAGTAAATGCCAACTGATTGTTTTCGTCTGCGTCCATCCTAAGTTATATGAATGGGAAGGCGGCGTTCAGATATTCTTCGAATTCTGGCACCTGATCCCGTCCGATGACGACAAAGTTGGCATCCACATATTGAGCCCAGCATTTTTGTCCGTGGTGTCGGAAATCCAGCAACTGCAGTCGGTTTAGGATAACCTCAGCTATCAGTCCTGAAATCGGCGACCCTATTGGCATGCCTCTAACCTGCTCGTTTTGTGAAACGTGAATTATGTCTTAAGACAGAAATTCAGGTGTTGGATAATTTGAGCGTGTCCGAGGCGACTCTCCATTTCATCGTATTCGTCGCGTAGGAGTATATCAATGGTCTCATCTGCCAGGTTCTACAGAATAGAGCAAAAAAGACGTCACTTAGCAGGAGGCTCACCCCTTTAAGTTTCACCAAGAATTGTGTTGACGAACTGACAGTAGTGTGTTAATTAGCGATCAGGTATTTGAGATGCCGAAACAGATGTCTTTGCTAATATTGTATTTATGTGGCTAACGCTTCCGAAAAACGTATCTTACACGGGCCCGTCAAAACATTCCTATCTTCTTTGTGTTGACTTGGTCTTATCCTATATGCACACGGGAAGACTATTTCTGGTCACAACCGCACCCCTTAAGAGGCACAGCGAAGTTTTTGCCTGTAAAGTGTCGTCCCTGAGCTACCATTTATGCGCACCGGCTCTGAAGTCTTGTCTTTTCCTATTTGACCAGAAGACTGTCAAGCTTGCTAGGCATCTAGCCCGCTTCCTGTCCTCCAGATGGGCAAACACATTCGCCACTTTGGATGTTTCTGTCACCGCTGATCTGGTTAATTACTCAAGATTCCTATTGCTTTAAAGTATTTTGCTACTATTCTTTAGGTTTTCCTATGTTCATTAATTAACCAACTCCCTAATTTTCTTGCCTTCATTTTCTTCAGTCGTGGTGTCAACTTTGACATCTTTTTATTTGTAGAACACTTTTTCAGCACACGATTCTACTACATTAAGTGTATTGATTTCATAAATTCCCATTTTCTCGTCCAATTTACTCATTTTAACGTTTTGAATTTTATTCTCGAACGGAGGGATATCTTTGCCATCTTTACAGTGGATCCAAATGATTTTTTTCTTCCTAGAAGATCGTGGTGAGTGAATCGAGGAACTCTCCATCTAATTACATTCAAATCCATGGCTAGTTTCTCGGCGAAGCATCTACATTTTCTGCCCTTCAATGTTAACCCTGTGGCCGGGAGATCTAGACTGTTGGCCGCGTCTCCAAATGGACTCATTTTTAGTACACGTGATACTGGTAAGTTTTTTAACTTTGTGTTTATGTTGCTCTTAATGTTTTCAAACAGAAGCCGTTAGTGACTTGAAATATCCCCCGAGCCTCAAGTTTCGCGGTGAGACCTACGAATGAAAATTTCTGGCTTATTAGCCGTCATCAGCCAGTCATAGCCGATCCCAAGTGTGGGCCCTCTGGGATTCGAACGCTCAACCATTAATTCACGGGCCCGTTGCTTTGTCGGTTGCAATGGGGAAAATGATGATAGTATGCGGCTTTACCGATCTGCTTAAGGAACATGTATGTTCCGTTATGCTCTGGACCTGACTTTAGAGCTCTCGCAGGCGGTCGCATAGCGACGTGTAACAAATGTTGATAAAGTGGATCTAACAAAGTCAAAGGATGGGACTTTGGGCTGTTTTGCAGAATAGCACGGCAACCTAGGCGTGATAGCCTATGTAAGCAAATTAACGACGCAGCGCCTTGATGACCGCAATAAGCCATTGACCGTGACTGCTCGCTTGCATTTCTATCCAGTGCTGTTGCACAAAACAGAAATTTAAGTGCTTCCTATTCCATCTCTGTTACATGCGATGAGCTGTAGTCTGTGCTACCTAAACTGATATTTCCGTGTACGTACTTATCCTCTACGAAACCTGTACTTATGAGCTTTGGTCTCTCCTAGGGTTTTTTTGGAGACGCATATAAAAGATAATCGTGCTCGTTTTCTCCATATGAATCACTTCCTTGACACCCTATGCCTTCACAGACAATTAAATTAATTGTCTCTGGATGAGAGTGGTTGCGTTCAAACAGACTACGTTGTAGAAGTATCCTTATTGCTCTGGACAAAATCGAGGTCACACATGCACTGCGTTAACCCGACTGCATTAAGGATGTGAGTCCTTAAATACTGCCGTAGTACATGTGTGTGACGCATCGGATGGGAGCTCATAGCATCTCGGCTCCGGTGTCCAGTCTCGTCATCGGGCGCTTGCGGGGCTACGCCATGCCAATACACAATGTGGAGGCAAGGGAATGATTTAAACCAGGATCCGATCCAGTTTTCTCACCGTAAGCATCCAAACGCGTTTCAACCTTACGGCGACATGCTCATAGTTGTGACCTGCAATGTTGCTAGATAATGTTTTATGCAACTCTTCCTTTTAACTACTGTTTCCATGACATATTCTTCTGGACACGAAACCATCCTCTCATTCGGAAACCTGGTTCGTGTGGGGCTAGGGACCGGTCCGAATTTAGCATGCGTAGACGGCCTGTTTCGCTCTGTCAGCCGCTGCGTTGACATCCATCCCCAGTCGTCTTGTTTCTACTTTAATATCAGGCCATGGTATATGGAAGAATAGAGAGTTAGGCAAATACAGCGCAGGTAAATGCCTGCCTATTTATGTTCGAAACATCTGCAATGTCTTACTGGAGCAACATTGCCCTCCAGTTTGTTTTATAGCTACCTTGTCTTACCTACCCCGACATTATTCTTGTTATTTTATTTCCTTGCAGACTTGGTTGTTTTTCGAGCTGCCGACTACGTCGGTGCCAGCGCGATTAGCAACCTTTCGAAAAGACAAGCCACTAGACACCCTGCGGCCAAATATCGCCATACCATTCTCATGGCAAATAACTTGGCTTGCTGTCAACAGCAATGGCAGCCTCCTGTCTGTGTGTTCGAGTTCGACAGATGGCCTCACTTTCATTCAGCTGTTAGAAATATCAAAAATGGTGCGTCTGGGATGGTTTCCTTCCTTTCTTTATTTTCCACGATTTATTTTTGTTAACGAAGCGATCCCGATAATTCAAACTAACATTCACGTGATTTGAAAAGGCGGAACCGAAGGCGAGTTACGTTTTGCAATCCTTATAAGAATTTGAGTAAAGTCTAATCATTGATGCCTTCGGATGTTGCAGTCTGCATTCGCGTTATGGCGAGGGTCGGTACTAGCCCGAAATCACGACCTGGTAGATGGTTGGTCTTGGAGGTTTGCGTCTCTTAGTCTTTGCCCAGTAAGTGGCACCGCCAACATAGCCATTTCATAAAGGGGATATTCGACTGAATTCGCGATTTTATATTCTCTAGTGTACCGAGAGTTGCCTCATCCGCCCAATTGTTATCGAAGTCTCATCTGGCTGAAATCACCGACAGTTTACGAATCTCAAAAAAGGCGTTATAATTATGCAATTTATAGCAAGCATTCTGGGCAGGCAGCTGCGGGGCGAGTCTGTCAGTGAATTGAAACCTTCACGACTGACTACCTGCTCTTCGATTTTTGTTTTTGTTCGGACTGCAGAGTGAGATCGGACGTTTGCTACGAGGTCTTTTGAGCCTGGAGGGAAATGGATTTTTCTGGTATGCATGGATGAAAACACAGAAGCTTTTGAAGACTGCATCCGGCCATGGTGATTTCTAACTTACTAGAAGGCAGTTTGCACGGCGTAAGGACTATTTTTGGAACACTGGGCCATTTAGTGTTCGTGGCCATGTTCTAAATACGTGTCGGTAAAAAAAGTTCTGGTACGCTTAAATTCAACAGTCTTGCGTTGGTCACATTGAAAATCGAACCAAGAGCGTCCAAATAGGAGCTCGTTTGAAAGGCCGCCTGGCTGCAGCCAGTTTATCCACATAAAACTAGAAAGTATGTTTCTTGGGCTGATTAACAGTGTGCATTTGGGACGTAGATTCAGTTCAGCTCAATTCATTTTTATTAAGGGAAAGATAGGCGAACGCCTTTGAGCTCCCTATCGGTTACAAAGTGGCTAAGGAAAAATCGATACTTGGGGTAAAGTAAAAACACGCAGTTTCCATAACGACATCGGTTAGTCGATAAAATAAACGTAAAAGTCTACTCACTTATTGTGAGTAATAGAATTACATGCAATTTAAATATAAGGGTGAGGAGGTTTGATAAGCATCGAGTTTACGTTTAAAGGAATTCACGGTGCTAAAGAGAACAGCATGCGCGGGCAGAGCGTTCCAAGCTGTTACTGAAGAAGCACTTGCGTCCATCGATCCTTGCTTTACCTGTGCGTCGATTTTAAGGATGACCTCGCAAGGTGTGCGTGTTAGTCGGAGTGAAAAATAATTGGGTTTAATGCAACAGCCCAAGTCATTCATAATGCGAAAGGTTACTGTGAGATCCCCTCGTAGTCCCCTGTAGGAAAGGGGAAATAGATTGAGGGCTTATAGTCTGTTTTCATAGGTGAGCGTTCGCAGGCCTTCAGTCATTTTTGTCGCCCGCCTCTGAACTTTCTTTAAGTCGGTACTATCTTTGACATTCCAAGGTCTCAATGCCTGTATGGCATATTGTAGATGTGGCCGCACGAAGTTTCCAAATATTTTGGAGAAATTTTATTTGTCAAATCCCGTAAAGGCGCGCCTGATGAGTTGCAATACAGACATGACTGACCTGGCCATCTTCGTGCAGGACACTGTTAGTAACGATGTAATCCACACACCCAAGTCCTTCTGCCTGCCAACTGGTTGAAATGGTGAACCATTTAGAAAGTAAACTCTTGGTCTGGAGGCTCCACAGCGGCATAAGCCGGCGCTTTAACCAGTCCTCGAGCCTGTTCAAATTCAGTTGCAGATGGTGTTCGTCTGCCGTATTGTCAACAACTTGCCATAGTTTTATGTCGTCAGCGAACTGGCAGATATCACACTCAAAGCCTCTGACACAATCATTGATGAAAACAAGAAATAATGTGGGGCCTAAAACTGAGCCCTGTGGTACGCCGCTCGCCACGGTTACTTCTGAGGACTGCTGGCGTCTGAATTGTACTCTTTGGGACCGGCCAGTCAAAAATTTCTGGATCCATACAAGAAGGATTCCACAAACTCCTACACTGGGCAGTTTATGCAGGAGACGTTGATGAAGAACGCTGTCGAAGGCCTTTTGGAAGTCGATGTAGATGGCATGCACCATTTTGCCTTCGTCGCGTGCTTTGGTCCAGCGTTCAAGTCAGAAGTGCAGGTTCGTAAAAGAAGACTTATCACTGCGAAAGCCGTGTTGGGCATCGACGAGGTGGAGATTCTGCTCGAGGAACCTCGTCAACGCTTTCTTGATTATTTCCCCCATGATTTTACAACAGATGGAGGTGAGACTCACTGGTCTGTAGTTATTCGCAGACGCTCGGCTTCAATTCTTGAATAGCGGAGTGATGGTTGCGGTCTTACAATCGAAAGGCAGACACCCAGTAGCAAACCTTGCCTGGAAGAGTAAGGCTAGCGTTTTGGCCATTTCAGAAGCTAGCTACTTCAACAGCTTGGCCGGGTTTGCATCGGCGCCTGGAGAGGTCGACTCTTTTAGCTTTATTAAATCTTCCTGAATGATTTCTTCGTTGAAACGGACTGCTTCCATAGTAGACATTACCTCGTCTTCACAAGTGGGTGGGAAAAATTCAGGTTCTGTTGTCACGACGTACCGGAAGAACTGAGAAAGATGTTTAGCCTTATCCCTGTCCTCTAAGATTTCGGCGCCCTCGACAGTCCACAATAGTGGGATTGGATCCTTGTTTCGCGTGCTGAGCCTTGTTTAACTGTAACGGACTTTAGAATTAATCATGGCACGGTTCAACAACTCTTTGAAGACCCGTCGATCTCTGGCAATGAGAATTTTCACCCAGTTTCTCTGCAACTTGTAATTGTTGAGGGATTTCAGCGTCTTATCAATGCGGGATCTTTTCCATAGTTTCATTTTCTTGTTAACTTCCTTCTTTAAGGATGTAGTCAACCAACGAGTTCTGTTTGTTGACCTTCTTTGTATGCTTGGGCAGTGTTCAGAAATGAGGTTGTGGACTACGTCTTTGAATTGGCCCCAAGCCTCGTCGGTATCATCGGAGAATATGAATGCCAAGTCGGTAGAAAAAAGGTCATTTTTCATCTGTTCGAAATCCCCACGACAAATATTTGGTCAGAGATCAAGCGTTTGAGACAGCAAGGATAATAATATGTATTCCCGCATAAGGACCACATGGTTGCTTTTGCCTAAAGAGGGTCAAACATTTACAACATCGATGTTGTCAGGCGACCTAGGGAACGCAAGGTCGAGGCAGTTCATCTACTAGCCCTCACGAACCCTCGTCAGAAACAAGACGTGTTGAGTAAGAAGCAAATTGTTAGTTGTGCACAGAAGCTGCTGATCAAATGCTTTTTCAGAGCACTCGGCGGAGGCGGGGTTCCAGTCAATCTTAGGTGCATTAAAGGCCCTAACGATGAGAATATTCGATCGCGTAGCAAATAGCTTGAGCTCATCCAGCAATTGGGCATCAGCTTCACGGTCGTTTCCAGGGGGGGAGGGTCGATACACCGTTAAGATATCAAGGCCTTGAGAACCCGTTGCTCTTACGGTCAACCATACTGCTTCCCTACAAGTCAACACAGACGTTTTTTCTAAAACCCGCAAGTCATTATTTACGAATGTTGCTATGCCTCCACCCCTTCGATTTTCTCCGTCTCTGCGAAACAGTTGGAATCCAGGAGGTGCAAACTCCACATCGTCAACCTGTTCCGACAACCAGGTTTCTGTTATTGAGATAATGTCTGGGAGCAGGTCACAAATATGGATTCTCAGTTCATCCATTTTTGGTAGGAGGCTTTGCGCGTTAGTGTACATTAATGTCAGCTTTGAGTTCAGGCAAGGTTCGCTTTTAGCCCCAACCCACTCTACTGTACGAACCGGTTTGATCCACAGCGGGACAGCGAGTCGTTTTACTATCTACTCTTCGTATATTATCAGGTTCGGTTCTCCGTTGGTGCGCCGTGTTCTCGATAGCCACGATAGAGCTTTTAGTAAAGTTACCTTTCAAGCAACCACTTTCTTCACCACAAGCACTCATTCTGACACGAACTCGATAAACATACGCGTTGGTATACTCCCCTATTATCACGCGGCAAAATGGCGCAATGCAGTTCCCAGTCAAGGACGCACACATTTACTTGTACTTAGTACGGCAGTGATCATACCAGCTCTGGCCGACATCTCCACGCCTCGTGATCGGCAGCAGCAGCTCAACCCATTATCTTAGCCAGCGCTGGAGACCAAATACCGAAGTACCATTTCCATGTCCTGACGAACTGTGCCGAGCCAGGTATTTAGTTGACTTCCATTCGTTGCCTCTAGGTGGGTAGTGGTACCAGATCGAGGGCATCAACTCTGATCTCGTGAGGTGGATGACGAAGAACTTGCTCAAACCACCTCAGTCTTGTTTCTCGGGTGGCCTGTGATACCCTTTCGACTTTTTCGCGGCGACTGTGAACTGTCTCATTTTGGACGAAGTCTCTGTATTTCCCTCGAATCATAGTCCACAAGTAGTGTTGGTCAAATACCTCCAGTTTTCACTCATCCTCGACCATAGAGAAGGACCGACTGGACGGATGCACGCTACATGCGAATCTTCGTGATGATGGAGATGCCGAGTGGGATTCATAGGCGCTTTCTAAAGGGATGAAAACCCGGCTAGCAGGTTCCATTCGGTAGACAATGTCATATGTACTCTGTTTATGTGGCTGCAGCCTCGTTTCGAGGTATTTAAAACCGCACACTGAGATCACTGCGCGTAAACGTGAATTCAACTCAATCCTAACCCCAGCTTCCCTTTCCCTCGCTTGTCTAATCGACTTAAAAACGGTTACTGCATTGCCATCGTATCTGCAGATGAACTACTGTACGATTCCGAAAGCTAATGCTGTTAGAGCTACCGTTCCGGTAGTCACACGTGCTCCTGCCTTGCTACAAGAATCTTGAACTCTCGTATCCCTCTCTTTCAGTGTTTCTTTTGTCCATTTGGTGACTGCAACTGGTCAAGAGATTTGACAACGCACTGAGCCGCGACCCACCCTCGAATCTTGATGGGTCGTGGCCACAGTTTATGGGTTTGTTTAGGATATAAATGTGATGCAGTATATTTTTAAAACGTGGCCAGACAGACGCCACCATGCGTATAAAACACTTTTCCATGCCGATCATCATTTCCGTGTTGCCGGGACTGTGTAAGACCCTCCTCCTCCCCTTCTTCCACATATTCTAATCCGTTTCTTTATTCTCTTCAAGTTTTGTCATCATCTGCATTTTCTGATAATCGCCTGCTTTTATGTCTCCCTCGCGAAATGTTTCGTAATCACGTGGTCCTTCCTCCTTCCTCCTCCTCCTCCTCCTCCTCCTCCTCCTCCTCCTCCTCCTCCTCCTCCTCCTCCTCCTCCTCCTCCTCCTCCTCCTCCTCCTCCTCCTTCTTCTTCTCTTCCTTCTCCTCCTACTCCTTCTTTTAATTCCTATTATTATGCCTACCCATGTTCCCTCTTCTGTTATTGCTTCAGCTACACCTACTCACTCTTAAACCTCGCGATTACTCCTTTTTCTTCTATCTTCGCCTTCTCGACCTCCTTGGCCATTAATCTTCTGCGGCTGGATGCGGGATAAGGCTCTACAATAATACAAACATTCATAACCCTTCAAACTCTACCCCTAATATATATTAACACTAACTCACCTAACCCTAACACTACTATTCCTTACTCCAATTCAAATTTTCTTGCCCTAAACCTAAAAGTAACCCAAACCCGTACCGTAACCGGAACCTGAAAAGTACCCCGGAGTTTAGTACATGGGCACCTTTAATAGAGTGCATTGTTAAATTGTCATATCACCTCAACACGGTCATCGGTCAATTTATCATCCTCGAAAACCTCCTCCTCCCCCTTTTCCCCACACGTCTGTCAACTTTCTCTTTAGCAGAGAATTTTTGCCGATTTGAATAATTCCTTTGACCCACTTGTGAAAAACTTGGTGGGATTTGAACCCACGCCAGCAAGGGCAAGGCTTTAGTACAGCCAACGCTCTAGCCAACTGAGCAACGAGGCCCCACCGCGAGCCGTGAGTTTAATCACATCATTTTGCTCATCCCGTACGTACTGTTTTACGTTCCCTCCTCCCCGCGCCTCCGTTTCATCCAACAGTTGCCAACAGAAAATTTTGGTTTCCTGGGAGAACCCCTGAATCTTTCCGCGCCGGAGGCTGGTGCTGAGGCCAACTCTCCATCGGCGGCCCCCAGTGCCATAATAGACCTTGCATGGAGTCCTGTTGACTCAAACCGACTAGCTATTGTCACTCAGTCTGGCTCACTGCGCATGTTCGTCTGCTCCGGCCAGGATGCCCGGAGACCTCTAACTTTGGTCGGCAGCCTCCCCCAAGCAGCCCAAGTCAAGTGCAGTAAGAGTTTTTCCCTCTTTCCTATTAAAACATGAGTTAATATAATGAAACAAGAGAACTCGTCGGAAAAGAGAGTTTTATTCGTAAACTGTTAAGTGGGTTACACCAACGCGTCGTCCGACAAAATGAAAAACGAGAGATGGGATTGTCCTGTGGAGAGACAGAGTGATAGGCAGACGACCTTACGAGGGGGGGTGGGTTGCGTCGCGATTTTATGGCTGTCGGAGGTGAGTAGAGGTGTCCTGAGTCTCAATTGTGGCTCGCAGTGTCGTGGGGGATTCAGGAGTGGCCTGTTGGCTGTTGTTTTCAAGGTGGGTGCACCGTGATTGGAGACCCTCATGGTGGACATCTAGGTCAACGTGGTGGTTGCTGCTGTCTGCATTTGAATACCATGCCTCAGGAATTCCCATACCTGCTTAGTGTTGGCCATGGCCATATATCTTTGAATTTTAAAGAGACATAGAAAATCAATAGAAAACTACGTACTACTTTAGCAGCCTTTTTTTGCAGAAATTCGAAAAGAAGTGCATTCAAAAGTCGGCATCTTGGAGTGTCTGAAATGTCATGGGGTGGTGCCGCACGACGATCTATCTTACAACCCCAATCAAGTAATCCTTCATTAGCCTATTGATTAATATTTCATGATACTCCAATAAATTTATCCCCTGGACGACGGACCCATGGGTTCAAGTACCAGGCTGTTCAAACCTGGGGTCGGTTTGCCTGGCTGATAATGGCTACTAAGCCGGACGTGGCCATTCCAGTTCCCCTTGTCTTTGTCGGCATTTTCCCTTCCCTTTCTGCATACTACCTGGTTGCAAGTCTGCGCGGGTCGTTGAGCTAATAATCGGGACTTATTATTATTATTATTAATTGGAAACTATAACAAAGTTAGTCGACCAAGCACATTCCAGCAGGCAGATTGAGCGCTTAATCACTGCAAAATTTCCTTCTATCTTAGTTTCCTGGAGTCCAAAAGGCAAACAGTTAGCTGTCTGTCTTACTGGCATAATTCCAAACTTCCCTGCCGTTCAGACTACGGCTATCCTACAGCTGGACCCCGAATTACGCCAGAAGCGCGTTATTCCGCTTTCTCCCATACTGCAGTCGTTCACACGTAAGTGTATACCGCGTTACATAAGTAAAACGTATATCATACTCAAATAGAAACAGTAGGCATTATTATCAGATTTTTATAATATGTGGCTGAATTTTGATATTCTTTTCCTTTAAGAATTCCCTCAGAGTCGGCCGATAGACATGCTGTGGTCGTCTTCCTATTGTTTTCTTGTCGCAATAGAGGGACCAACACCGCAACAGGGTACCACCGTTGCCTTCATCTCTGCCCTGGTATGTTTTTTCGACTCACTGGCGTTCCAGGAATGTGACTGTCCATGCTTTGATTCCTCAGCATCCATTTCTTTCTCCCCCTCCTTTTAGCCGAAAACTGAACCCAGAGGTGCGCTAGTGGAGAGCTTGACGGGTGCCTGCGACTCCACAGCCGTACAGCCCTTTCAGTACCACATGCGACTGTGGCCCAATTCAGGGTCTTTAGTTGCCGCCACATGGTCGTCCGGTGGTGAAACCTGTATTCTGCTCGATGTTCCTGCGCTCACTTCTACCGGTGGTGGTCCGCCACCTGACAGCCTGCCCAAACTTCTTACCGAGATGGTCTTACCTTCTACCAGGGCTCCCATCGCTCTCGCCATGAGCGTTGTTCTGGTGAGTGCTGCAGTCTACTCAAACCTTTCTTCTCTAGTTGGCTGTTAGCTTGCCGAATTGCCTAATTCTTGTGTTTGTAAATTTTTCAAGCTTTGTCCTTCCACATTTTCTGATCTCAAATGCACGCGCTTCGCTGCCCTTGTGTTTTGAGGTTCAGAGGGGAGTGGATTACTAGCACTCGTGCCCCTTCCTAACTATTCTTCCATTTTGCATCCTGCTTACTTTTTTCTTTCCCTGTCTTCTTCTTCTTCTTCTTCTTCTTCTTCTTCTTCTTCTTCTTCTTCTTCAATTTGTCTTTTTTGTTGCCATGTGCCTGTAAGTGACTGGAGCCCTTGACCTTTTGTAGCAGCACTCAAATCAGGATGCGGGCTTTTGAGTGTACATCAGCGAAAACGCCACCCTATAACAAATGACTACTGAAGTAGTATGCTTTTGTCTCACTGGTTTTCAATGCAAGTTACGTTCCAAATTATTCGGGAATTTAATTTTTTTAAACCAAAAGATCCCTTTTTTCCCCTGATGATAATATTGAAAGAAGAAGTTGCTTTTAACCAAATAAGTAAAAGAATGAGTATTTTCGGGGAGGATTATAAAAGGGGTCGCTAACCATTTGCAAAGGTTCATCCTACTTAAGTTGTCGTCATTATTTACTGAATGCGGTTTTTTCAGGCCACCTGAAAGAACCTGCATCCTGATGTGACTGAACAATCTCTGGATTATGCTGCACGATAAAAAAAATTGAAAAAAACATTTCAGAATTTTGGTTAACATTTCATGAGATAGCTTACGTACTGGAGGCTGCCCGTTGGCCTCTGCGCTCAAATGCATCTTAAGAGTGTGGCCTTGTCATTGGTACAGGGTTAAGGGAGGGAAAGAGAGATCTTTCTCTTTCCAAAGAAATATAGTTTGGTTTGATTTAGGTTACGTAAAACTAGTTTTTACCCCAAATGACCTTATTTTGTATCTCCAATCTCTGTTTTTATTTCGAACACACCTCTTCTCCCACCTCCGGCGGGCTCTTCGTTGTGTGTGTGGTTCCAGGCCTGGCTGACTGTGTGCCCTTTTTATTCTCTTGTAGAAAGACGCTGAGGTGTTGCCCCTTCTGGTGACACGTCTGGGCAACGGCATTGTCTGCGCCTACGAGATGCTCCAGGGTCCTAACGCCGATCCCACAGCCTTTGCCGGGTTCCGCACCTGGATGCAATCCGCAGCCCCGGCACCAAACCTCCCGCCTCCAGCTCAACCAGCTTCCAGTTCAGCGCAGCCGACGACGCCCTTGTTACCAACATCTTTGTCCTCTGCCACCAACGGTAAGTTATGAGAGAACGGCGGAGGAAGGTTGTGCCTTTTAGCTTGAGTTCGGAACACTGCAATTCACAACTCCGTTCACTGATTGGGTTACGTTATCTGCTCACCCCGTTGTGTCTCCGGTCTCAATGTAACGCCCTCACAGGCAGTTGCCTTGAGCCCTACGATACGACGGACATAGCAGATCCCGTAACCCGGCCGATGCACGCCTTTCCGATATGAGTGAACATTCCAGATCTAGACTGACACGAAAACGACTCCTCGGCTCGGTGGGTAGGAGATAGCGGGTCGAAGGCGTGACAGCCCCTGGGTTTTGGTAAGGTTTTATGTATACATATGATAAGGTGGAACCGACAAAGACAAGGGAGACCGGAATGGCCATTTCTGGCTTATTAGCCGTCATCAGCCTGTCATACCCAATCCCAAGTGTGGCACGCCTGGGATTCGAACCCGCGACCTTTGGTAATTGAGTCGAACGCTATATATATATATATATATATATATATATATATATATATATATATATATATATATATATATATATATATGAGATATGAAATTTCCCGCTGAGTAAGTGTTTACGTAAAACCCACGCTGGCCCAATGTCCAAAACAACAGGCAACACAATCATCGCATGTTTTATAAAATCAATTTTCATTCTTCTTTGTGTTTTTTTTCTTCAGAAACCCCAACCCCCACAGCCACCACCGCCACGGGTCTCTTTGCTGGTGCCGTATTCGGTCAGCAGTCTATTCCGAGTGAGTTCTAAGCGCCTTTACCTGCATTTGCCTTGAAAGAAGTTTACCCTGTGTGACCTCGTGACTGCATTAACTAATTTGTTTCCTGACACTCCCACTCAGTGATGGTGGACTCGCAGCAAGCGTCCACCGAAAGGACTCTACTGCGGAACTCGTGCTTTACTATGCAAGTACCCACCCTGCGGCCCACAACAAAAGCTGTGTTCGCCCCCTTTTTCATCAAGCCTTCCGCTATTGCAGCAGCGATGACCTTCTTAAGAAAGAACTATCGTATTTGTATCAGTTCTTCCGGTCCAATGGATACCCAACGAGCTTCGTGAAAAATTATCTTCGACGCCAGAGACAAACGCAGAACCTTGTTTCTAATGGAGATATAGTGCCATGGAAATTTTATTCCTTATTTACATGCAAGGTGTTTCCGAAATAATCTCTCGACAATTAAGTCACTTTGGCATCTCTGTCGCCCACAAGCCTGAGTCCTCCATACGCGCAACTCTATGTAGAGTAGAGGAGCCCCTAACAAAAGAACAATTAAGCAATGTCATTTACCGCATACCTTACGCCAACTACCCTTCATTTTACGTTGGCCATAGAGGCCGGCCGCTTGGGACTCGCATCAAAGAACATAAGCCACCCGTTTGCCGACGCGACCTCTTATCATTCGTGTTTGCGCACCGTTGAGTGTGACTACCGCTTCAACTGGGATGGTACCGAAGTGATCACCATGGCCAACACCAAACAGGCTCGAGAATTCCTCGAAGCTTGGCACTCTAGCATGACCAGAATTAACCGTCATGCCGATCTAGACTGCTTACCCTTCTAAAAGCCGACGAAATCTCCTGCTGAGTAAAGGTTTGCGCAATACCCACGCTGTTACATCAGGAAACCCGATTCCTCGCATGTTTTTTTTAATCAATTACCCTTCTTTTTCAAGGTTCCTTGTCACAAACCGCAACCCCCGCAGCCATCACCTCCACGGGTCTCTTTGGTGGTGCCGTCTTCGGTCAGCAGTCTATTCCGAGTGCGTACTAAGCACCTTTGCCTTCATTTACTTTGATAGAAGTTTACTTTGTGTGACCTCGTGACTGCATTTACTAATTTCGTTTCCTGACACTCCCACTTCACTCTATCTTCTCAGCAACCCCCACCGGTGGCCTCTTCGGAGGCACCGCCTTCGGTCAGCAGTCTGTTCCAAGTGAGTAATAGACCCTCTATTCTTCACTCACTCTCCTTCCCCCGAAATCCGTTTTTGTTTTGTGCCTTTTCGCCTAAATTTGTTTATTTGACTTCGCTTACTTCAAGGCACCTCGTCAGGAACCCCCACTGCCATTTTTGGAGGAACCGTCTTCGGTCAGCAGTCCGTTCAGAGTGAGTACTATGTCTCTCTCTCTCTCTCTCTCTCTCTTCTTCTTTCTCTCTTCTTCTCTCTCTCTTCTCTCTTCTTCTGATCAAAAAGTTAGTTTTTTATTGTGTTTTTGAGCATAAAAGTTTCGCCTCCTGCTCCTCCCTATCCATCTCGTCAGCGATCTCCACTTTCGCAACAACCACCGCCTCCGCTCACTTTGGAGGAACCGTCTTCGGTCAACCACCTGTTCCGAGTGCGTACTAAGTCCCCTTTCTCGTAATTATCTGCTTAAACTGGGCCTTCTTAAGCGTCGGGAAAATTTTGTCACAACCTTATCATCATCATCATTGAAAGAGACAAAACTCGGCGTTTTCCCGCTAAAAAAATATGCGGCCGAGGGTTTGTCACATAACACTCTAAGATGTCACTAAATTTAAGCTAGGCTTTAGAAGATAGTAGAAAATAGTTCAATTTAAACTGGAAGTGCTGCCACGACGGGAGCAGAAAATGTGGTTAAATTTATACAGTCTTTTTCGGGTTTATGATGTCTTCATTCAGACAATCATAATCCTGACCACCAGCTGGGACCGAAGCCACAAACATGCGCTGGTACACAGTGCAGATGGTTCTCAGACTGGGTCTAGCAGATGGGTCATAAGCACTTCATCGAACAACTGCATCAGTGCCTCACCACCTGTCTTTCGTTGTGGCTACAGATCAGGCATTTTTACGATCAGGAATGGGCGCTCACCGATCTATTGGCTTCCCGATGCAAGCAAGCTCCGCATGGATCGCAAGGGTCAAACAGGAAACCAACACCAGGTCGAAGCTGGTCAAGTTATAATTTCAGCGAGGGGGGGCGACACAAAATGCGTACATTGACGGTCACGCTACAGTAGCCACTTTGACTGGCTGACGAGGAAAGTTGGATTTTTGCACCCGCCTTAGTTTTGAAATAGTGAGACCAATAGTTCGTCCGTCGCAAGCCACGTTGTTTACCACGTTCTTCATGAAGTGGGCGCAGCACCGGTGACTTGCGCGTGAAACTGACTTGCACAGCATCTACCGTACTCACTCTCTTCCCTCATCCACCTTTATCCGGTTACGAGATGCTACCAAGACAACCGGTTGCAGACGCAGCCGCAGTAAATCGCAGTGTTATGCAGCCCATCTACGCGTGCTACGCATGGAATTTGTCTCAGGTGCATGTACCAGAGAGCGTCTATGACCTCAAATTGCTCAGAATGCTGCAAAGTTCCCTTTAAGAAGAAGCCATTGCGACCTGACATACAGTCATGAAGAGGACTGAATTATCTCATCAAGCGGCAGGTTTCTTCGCCATGACTGTTGGCACATCGTAATAAAAGCATACGTGTTGCACTAACTATGCTGAGGACTGCGCTGGTTTTCTGTTGTGCTATCTCTTCCATTGTCTCTCCCACTTTTTTCCCTCACGTTGTCTAATCCTGTCAGCCAGTGAGAGCGCGACCGATGAGGATGACCGTAACCGTTCGTTGCGGGTATCCATTCACCAATGTCCCTTTATTCCAAATAAAAACCGGAAAGACAACGAGAACTTGGCACAGTGCGTTAGAGCGTCGGACTTCTGCCCAACAAGTCGCAGGTTCGGGCCTCAGGTGATGCATCACCCGAGGTTGGGTATGCCTATAATACTATCTGTCATGCGGTTGCTAGATGGGCTCGAAAATGAGCCCCAAACCCAACGGGACGAGTGAGTCCTCTTACCGATCAGTTAGCCTCCATCGACCGATGACTAGTTTGCTGTGACAGGGTTCAGAATGATGGCTCTGTTTCACGATGCCATGAGGCTCTCCTGTGTCAGTGAGATCAGCTTTTGTTCATTGCCGACTATTAGTATGCAGCCTTCCTCAAATATTCTTTTCGCTTTGCTTCCCGCACCTAGGTTCGCAGCCCACTTTGCCCACAGCATCCTCGACTTCGAACGCCGTCCCAGCCGCGCACCCTCCGAGCCCCGCGAAAGGTGCGTCTTTTTTGCTTGAATAATCTAACAAGCCGTGCTTGAAATTGCTGTTAACGCAGTTACTGGTTAAACAGATCAGACATTCTTTCCCATATTCGAAGATAACTGTTCCAGTTTCTTTTTTTAGTACCCTTAGACGTTGCCTGCAGTGATTACAATGATAGGCTTGGAGCTATCGGATCGACGGGGGTCTTCGTACTGTAGGCAGAACAAAATTACTGACAAAGATTGGAATGGCCATTTCTGGCGATGGTGCCGTGTCATCCGGTGAGGTCGTCTTTGAAGCGGGCGATGGTCTTATTAAAGAAGTGAGAAATGAGCTGGAGCTTAGCCAAAACACCAACTTCGCTCATTGGTCCGAACTGTCGTCGGTCGGTCCGTTTGGGTGCGTGTTTACGTGGCTCGTGCGCACACAAAGGCAGACAAAAATTGACCTGCTGGGCAAAATGCAACACCAAGTGGTTATCCTCGGGTAACGGCGAGAATAATTATGCCCAGGAGCTCAGTCAGCTGTGTGCAGTTGGTTCACAGTCTGAAGAGGGATTCTGACAGATGCGTGATGCGACCCAGTTGTGACGTATTACCCGGCGTCGAATAAAGAAGCTTACGACAAACCTTTTGACCATCTCGTTATTGCGCATCTGTGAGCTTGGAAACAGATGTCTGCTGGTTTGATGTTCAACGGGAAAGGTGTAAAACTGTCTTTCAGACTTCCAAAAGCAAAAGACGCCCTGCCGTTTCCTCCTGGAGATTCTCACTTTTTAAAATCTATTTTCCTTAAGTGTTAGAGCGAAAATGTCTGTAGGTAACCTATGATATCTTCAGGATATAAAAGCAAACGTTGTTGTAGTCGGACAAACCAGGGAAAAACGAGCACTGTTCCGCAGAAAGAATTTTATCAAGCGAAACTTTGCGTTAAATTAGCTCCAAGAAATTTTACGCATATTCTGCTTTTAGCCAAAAACCGCAATTTTTTTTAAGTAGATGGCTGTTCGCAAAATCAGTTTTGCATAGGTGTAAAGGGTTCCTGTTGAGTAAGGATTGTCTACACTCCCACCTATAAGCGCACACGTGCGCCTGCGCTCAGCACGAACCATGAAGACGTGGAGTTTTAGACGGCTTCGAACCCAATTCTGAGCAGCCTGCATAACTACGCCAAATCGCAGGACTAGTTACCGCGTTGTCCTAAGGGCGTCTAAAGGTGAAACTAACAAGATCCCAAGCTCTGCCACCCTAAATAATTTGGCCAGTCGCGCAATCGATCTGCAGTGAATGAGAGTTCACTGCGAGAAATAATTCGACGCTGTTTGGCGCAAACCTCGAAAGAAAGCGAATTTTCAAAGTGCAACTCATCACGCCGCCCCATTGGAAAAGGACTCTTTCAAAGACACGGTGATATGCCCAATTTCACGGGACGGGACACGGAGTGTAAACCCCTACTGCAGGTTGCCTGACGTTTCGAACCCATCATCCCAGAGCTTATCAGCTACGGATAATCCATACACAAACAGTTGCAGTATTTAAAGTATGCAGTGGCTATGATACGGCGTAGCTATGACAATTAACGGCTCATCCCCTGATGCGATACTTACTTGATGGCTGGCGATTGAGGCATTACTGGCTTAGATTTACTCTTCCGGGTTGGGTGTTTACTTGACGATTGCTAGTACATCTGGCTCACCGGCAATGGCATTGTAAAAAACTAACCATCTGGCCTTCCTAGATGTCCTCGTTTACCGCAAAAATTGTAGTGGCGTGAAGACTAAAGCGTTCAGAAAAGCGACACATACGACGCAAGTACTGAACTTCAACAGCACTCAACAAAAGCAACTACGTCGGAGGATCTGGGAGACTGCTAATGGTGCGAATTGCCGAACACGCGGCAGCAGTACAGAGAAATGACGCCAATTCTCAAGGCGCGACCCATTCGGTGAGACCCGGCCACATATTCAAATTCGATGAGGCCGAAATTCTCGCGAGAGGTGACAATCTGCGTGAACCGCGAGTTGCTTGAATCCTGGTTTATGCACCCGCAGTCTAATAACGAGTGCAATGACCTCCACAACGTATATTCGGTGCTGAGACTCAGCTTGACTAAAAGCAATCAGCCACTCGGGTAGCGCGCAGGCAAACATCTCCAAACTGCCGATACAAGCGAAAATGCGAGCCCCAGTGATCGCATCTACTTCTTCTCAATATTTCCCAACGCCAATGTCGGTGAGCCAGATGGCCGAGCAATCATCACGCAACCCTCCAACACGAGTGACAAAATTTTATCGGACAACGACCCGTGTGCCGGCCACCAAGCTATTAGCGTCCCACAAGGCGATCCTCCTCGATGAAGAGGAGCCGTTACTTGTCACAGGTATGCAGAAGCATAGCGACTGCATCTGATATGGTCCCTGAAGATTGTTTCGATTGGGCAAATAAACTTCTTGCACCAGTAAACGCACCTGCTTCTTCTGAATGACCTCCTGGGACTCGCATTATGCGCCCAGTAAAATCTCGAAAATAATTTTTCTTTTTAACCATGCCTACCCTACTGCCGCTGTCATTAGATCTTCTGCTCTGCTTAACTGCCTTTTCCATTTTGGCGTTCTGTTAAAAAAGCGCTTAAGAAATCGGTGCTAACGGAATCTGAATTTTAGCCTTTTGGTGTTCCGATTGGGTGTGCAAGTACATTTACCCAGCGCTCTGTCACCAGCGGAGATTTGAGTTTTAAGATAAGAAGCTAAGAAAATTCGGGGCTCGAGGAGTTTGCTCTTATTACGTTTTTTTTTAAAAATATTTTTCCTTCTCCGATCTAGCTCCAAGTCAGTCAACACCAGCTCCTCCTCCTACTGTTGCTACGCCTTCAATCTTCGGTAGTAGTAGTAGTGGAGGACTTTTCGGATCACCCGCGACCCTCCCCAACCAGCCTACAGGTTTGTCCCACTCGCAGTATACCGGTCTAATACAACTGTGCGTGGTAGTTCAGCGCTCACCGATTACGTTACGAGACTTACTAGTCCTGTTTTTGCTTAGATGCTCGATCTGTGTAGCCTTGTAGGCTGTCGCACCGTGACTACCGGTTTATTCAACGAAAACCAGACGCTAAAAACGTAGGTTCACGTATGGCTAACTGATGACTGCTGATAAACTAGAAATGGCCATTCCAGTCTCCTTTATCTTTGCCGGCAATTTTCATCTGCTTATAGCGTTAACTGTGTTATGCCTCCCTGTTTACCTACACAAACAGTAATGTATTGAGCTCTAGTGCGCAACGGGATGAGCATATCCTTTGACCCGATCGTGAACGTGATTCCAACATAGCTAGTACTCGCGTTCACAACCGACATGACAACAACTCCGTGGCTTGAATCAATTTAGGTTTCGAATCCCAGGTATGGGGCTAGGTACAGCTGGCTGATAACGGCCAATAATCCAGAAATGGCCATTCTAGTCTCCCTTGTCTTTGTCGGTATTCTCCTACCGACATATTTTCATTTTCCTTGTGTGTGCAGCGTTTGAGGAAAAGGCAGTTTTCCCATCGAATTTCGACCTGTGTTTCAAAATTTTCTCCCCTTTTCGCACAAATGAAAACGTTCAAGCATCTGTCTTACTTACCAAACCAAAACTTCCCTGTTCTATTACTTCCAAGGCTTCCATGCACTCATGACGCTGTCGAGAACCACCAGGAACATCATAGGGTATCCGGTGAGCTGTCTATACTCAATTCGTCTGTAAGTACAGTGGATGACTTTAGTCGAGAAAGTTTCTCGAAATGGACATACAAACTGGAACATACCCGTCACCTCATATCTAATGGTTTCTTGAAACCGTGTTGACCTTCACTACGTTTGTTCAGTTTGCATTTCGATCATTATCATTCTGTATTTACAGAATCTCAACGTTATCGTCCCTCAATTCGCCACATTTTTTCGTCCGTGAAAGCCCATTTCTGGCGCTTTTACAGGATTCATTAACCGCATACCCATTTTTCTGTCAGTCCTAGCTTGGCAGACTCTCTAATATGATTACAACGAGGAGATATGTTCATGTGCTTCGAAATCCTGCTAAATTTGTAGAATAAACCTTAATTTCCACATTTTGTTCACTGAAATAAGTAATGTCCTTTTCTCCAAATCAACTTGTCGTTTTCACTCCCAGGTTAAGAGCACCCGGGATTCGAACCCCGGGATCATTGGTCATTGAGTACAGCGCTCTACCACTGAGCTACAGACCTGCTGTTCTCTCGGTTGCGATCGGGAATATTAACAATGGTAGATTAGCGCTCCTCGCGATTCATTCGTCCCGTTCTGTCTTGTGGCTCACTTTCGAGCTCCACCAGCAGCCGCACAGCGGTCAGGGCTGTTTGCGCAATAACTACCGGAGAAGGCAAAGGAGACTGAACGGCCATCTCTGGTTTGTTGCCTGTCATAGCCGGCCTTTCTCAACCCCAGGTGTTGCAATCCCTGAGGATTGAACCCCCTATCTGTTGACTAGAAGTCCAACGCTCTAACTATTGTGCAATGGGCTCGCGTCATCCGTCTCGATTTTGGAATATTATGAACGGTAAAATGACGTTCGTCAGGGAGTTCCAAGGCACAATGGACTGAGCTACTACCTGATCGGTAACCACCCTTCCACCATGCTAGAAGAAGTGCCAATGTTTTATGGGGCGTCCTTTCACTTACCAGGAATGCTTTTTCTCGAACCGTGAAAATTTTCTCTCTCGTTTGTTTATTTCACTCCTCCCCCGCCTTCTCCCTCCCTCCCCAGGTGGCCCTGGTTTCGGGGCCACGAGTTTTGGTCGACCGCCTACCCCTCAGCACAAATCCGAGCTGTATGTGTCCGTCGCCAATGTCAGCGTTGGTGCTGCTACTACCCAGTCCACAGAGCCGACGTCTGCCCAATCACCAACCTCTCCCAGGGGTAAGCTAAACCCGCACCACGGCTTTGACTGTTATTGATGACAACTGTTGACATTGTTCGTGCCCGGGGTAGTTGTTTGGATACCCTTTTCTTTTTGCAGTAGTCTTGCTGCATTCAGATCGCCGTGTGTGGGCGCGAGACTTCTCGTTAACTGACAGAGCAACACAGGCCACTTTTTTTGAAAATTCGGTATTTTTGAAGGATGAAATATTACTTTTAATAACCCTCTTTATGTTTTACATTATTATTGAGTCGTTTATTATTATTTCACAGCCTTTGGACTTGTGGTAGTGCCGTAAATTTCCGCACTTTGCATGTGATACGGCCCAAACTATGTGTAGTAAACATTGGACAGCGGTTTGGCCTCACGTCACTCGACAGGACATTTAACATGACATTTATATAATAATGTTACTGAACAATATCCAGTAGTGTGTTTTATTACGTTTTACTTTCAGGGATGCTGGTACAGCGCGAGGTTAGTGTTCGTTTATGATAACGTTGTGATTCATATGGCACTATTGGTCAAAATTCCTCTCAAGTGTCCACGGATGATGGCATAGCGATGTGCGCAGGCAGAGCATTCGATGCCTCATAAGTTAGCGTTTCTTTGTGTATAAAATTTGAAGGAAACTTAACTGGCTATCAAATGAGTATGAAAATGTTTTGGGTCTGTTTTCTGTAAAATGTGTTTGAAATTATGAGGGCATCAAAAACCAATGGAAAAATCCCTACTAATTAAGTGGTCCCTGTTTGTTTTCTGTGCTTTTTGCAGAAAGGAGTGCATTCAAGAGCCGACATCCTCATGTCGCACGGTGGTCGATACTACCGTTCCTTAAATAATCCCTCAAAATTTAAATTGCATGAATATAATTTCGGTTAACATTTAATTCGATCGGTCGCTGACTGTATGAGCACACTGGCAACATATATTTTACCTACTTAGTCACTCACCAGCCTCTCAATCTGTGCAAATGTTGCAACCTGATCGAATTGGACTGACCAAAATACTCAATTAACAATCTTCGACCTTCATTTACGTGATACTACAAAAGATGTGTTAAAAATAATATTGTATTTGGTATAAAAAATGTATTGAAAGAAAATTGAATGCGTACTTTGCTTTTGTTTAGCTAGAAATTCCCCTATAAAACGCCTGCTTTCTCTTTTTTCAAAATAAAGTCAGGAGAAAGCATGACTGAGTTTGTTCCTTCCGAAACGATACAGCTCACTGTCCTCTGATCGTAGCTTAAGGAATGATTTCGCACTGAAAATATGGGGTGCCTACTAATCTTCACGGCATATTTCTTTTGGACAAAGCTGTCTGTAGGCAGAGTCAAATCCTTTTCTTTAACTTATTACTGACAACCAGAATTGCGATATCTGGCGTCCTTGTTCCAGGCCCGCTGTGTCAAAGCCAGCCCCTTTCTAGTGAGTGCCTCCAGACTCGTTGACTCGCACACTTGAACCTGCCAACTCTCGGCCGTTTCAACGGAGATGCAACGCACACACCAATTGGACAACACTGCAGCTTGCTCCATAAATCCATTGAAGCGGCTGTCACCAGTGGCTCACTCGCTCTCAGGCATGGATGGCCGCAAGCAGCATAGCTCTGGCTTAGACTGCCGCAACTTGGTAACCCGACGTCAATCTTTTGGATCGGTTGTCCACTTCGAGATCGTTGTTAATCCTGTACCTCACTTCTGACCTTGGATTTCTCGTTTTGAATGAGTTAAATCTTCTTGGTGATGTAATGGTGATGGTCTATCGCTGCACTCTGAACGTTAATGCAATCCTAATCTGCAGGTCGATGGGAGAGGTATCGCGCTCCCTTTCGTTTAGTCTTTTCGCTTCGGTTCATTTTCCTACGCAGAGGTGAATACATAAAAAACCATAGCGACTTACTTAGTTGTTGAGTTTCATATCATAAGTTCTAAAGCCGAGAAGTACCGGCAATCTTTGTAACAAAAATCTTTTTCGCCTGTCGTTTCGAATTCATGCCCTAACCCGTAATCAGTCACAGCATAAACTATGAACTCTTTCTGCACAAGGAGTTGCAGTATTTATAGGATGCAGTCGCTCTGCTACCGCGCACTTATGAAAATTACCAGCTACCCCATTCATCGCAGCTGGTTTGTCCTGGAGCGATAACTGCTTGCTTGCCGGCTTTCGAGTCCTTAATCGTCGAAGTTTCCTCACCTTTGTTGGATGTTAATCTGATGATGGTTCGGCCACCTGGCTCACTGATAGTGACGTTGGAAGCAGTGTTCGCCTGCACGGTTCACAAATGGCTAATCACTTTGGTCAAACTAAGTATCTGCACAAAATATGATTAGGGTAGTTATTGCACTGCAGAAGGGGGCAGCGAACAATGGTCCAAGCAGCTGACGGCTCACGCAATCGTCACCTCATGAGAATTTCAGTCTCGTGGCTGGGTCTCGTGGAATGAGCCGCGATTAAAGATTTAACGTCATTTTTCCTCACTGTTTAGCAATTCGCACCAAGAGCAGTTTGACCGACGTATTTGCTTTACCCGCAACTGCACCACATCCGATAGACTGCTCTTGCTGTTCCAAAAGCATAAGTTTAAACGCCTTTCTCCTCAAGGTGATGTTCCCCTGCCGTTGTCGTCGCCGTTCTCAAAACCGCAAGAGCTGAAATCGCCCGCAACTGCTTTCACGACTCCCCAACCGCTGAAGCAGGAGACTCCGGAGCAGACGGAAGACCTGGGCAGGCCTCCGTCGCCGGCCCCGATTCCCCATTCCGTCCTTGAGGCCTCTGACCAGTTCTCCCTGGCGCTACATGCCCAGGCAACTGACACCGCCCGCGCTTGGCAGCATCTCACCGAGGTCTTCTCCGGCACTTCGGCCCATCTTGCCGCGCTGGCCTCTGTGTCGGGCTTGTTGCCTGAAGGCTGCTGCAAAGGTGTGCGGGACATTGAAAAGAGTCTGAACAATATGAGCAATTATCTGGACGTTGTGAACGAGGTGAGTGTGAGGAGGGGTTGGTAGGTGAGTGTTAACGAATCTGCCACCACCACCAACTCGATTATATGATCCTTTCCGGGCCTGTGTCATTTGAAGTCTAGATTTTACCTCTTTCTCCTCCCCCGATAAGCTTGCCACTCCGACTTTCTGAACTTTGTCAGCTAGCCATATCCTCCACTCCCGTCATCCAAATCGCAGCACGGTAGATGTGAAATCTAATGACATGCTAACTGAAATTTTGGAATGTGCTTTTTCGGGTTTGAATGGATTACCTAGGCGGTGTTCTAGCATTGACTCTTTTTGCAGCCGAATCTTTAGATCTCTCAGGCACGTCATATGCAGGTTTCTACTGATCTTCTTTCCGCCTTCTGCAAAACTGCAAAAACTTCCCATTTTTGTTCAGTACCCTCATAAATTGTGAAGAACCTACACAAATAATTCTTCTTATACGTTTTTGGTAAAAACCTATGATTTCTTCTAAATTGATGACTGAATAAAGTGTCTTTATATTAGTAAAAAATGTTTTTGTTCTGATTAGTTTCGAACCGTTTAAGTGAGAGTAATAGGCTATGCTTTGAAAATCTTATTGTTTGCCTGCTGATGCGTCATCTATACACACGGAAATTGTCAATATTAAATAGTATTCACAAAATGTAAGTAGCATTGTTGTTTTAAATATCTCCTGTCAAGGGTTGAAATGTAATTAGTTCGGATTCTGATTGTCGAGGGAATACAAGGGATCCCATATAATTATCCAGACATTTCTTCAAAAGTTTTTGGGACCTCTCCTCCATAACCTATTAGGAGAGATCATTGGATTGTTCTTTAGCCGAGGGGATGCCGTTATGTCCATCGTTCCTCTGCGTCAATGACATCTTAATTCTGTCGTAAATTTTAGGCCGTTTGACCTTGTAACAAATTGGGCACTCTTGATCACAGATGTAAAATTCATATGCAGTGTATTCGGTGAGGGTGATAGGCCACGCCTTTGAAAACCCTATTGTTTACCTTCTCTGTGTACAAATACCGAGGTCATTCTGCGAAGATTAGATGGTAATTTGAGTACCGTCCGGGTAATATGCCCTTTATGCTGCTTGTTGGATATACGTTAGTTGGTCGCAAGCACAGGACCGTACATTTGTACAATGTAAGGTCCAATAGTCAGCTCTCCGATCAGTTTTGCTGTCTGCACAGATTATCCTGAAGAGCATTCTAGTATCTTGGGCCCAGTGCTGTCTGCACAGATTATCCTGAAGAGCATTCTAGTATCTTGGGCCCAGTGCCAGGAACATGATTATACCGCAGTCCCGATCCAGACTTATTGGTTTCAGCCAATCAGAACTGCCTTTCCCCAGTTCGGAAGCTTTTGCCCTAAGGTGAAGCCACTCAGTTAAAGGCTTTAATGGTACACAATGTCGGGGGTTTTGAGGAAATTGGCGTGTGCTTCGAAGCCCCCTTCTAAAGCTCTTTTCCAGCAAGGTCGGTTGCTTTAACTTCCAACTTGCATGCTGATACTTTCTTTGTGTCTGTTTGTAATTGATGTGGACCGTGTTTTATAGTTGATAATCAGCATTAGTAACCGGTCAGACACGGTGCTATAAAAATCAAAATTTCTTCAAGTATACAAGTTTAAAAAGACGTAATTTTCTCCCGAAGCATTTTAAGAAGTAACATTTTGGTAATATTTTCTAAATTAATATATTTTAATTTATAATGGTGTCAAAAATGATCTACTCGCATAGTGCACCTCTCATCAAGTGAGTTCTTTGAAGCCGTCAGTTAATTAATCAGTGTTTTGAGTAAATGACATAAACCCTTGGAAACTCCATTTAAGCGGTAAAAATCTACGTGAAAAGCAATTAGGTTGCAAAATTGTTTAAAGGTGGTTTTAGTGTGTGAAATGCACAAAAATGATAGTGAAACACAAATTTTGAAACAGTGTAGAATTTGCGAAATAACAGCGGCCTATTTTCATTTGCACTATGGTATGTTCAGCAGTGACAAAATTAATACCAGCAAAATGTTTTATTGAAATCGAGGTAGTAGTCTAAATAGTTTTATTAATATATCACTTTTTGGGTGCCGTCAGTTACCTTCGATCACAGGAAAAAAACTAAAACAAACTAATTTTTTTCTTAACCATTTAAGCTTTGTTTTGGCTGTATGCTTAGACAGCAGTGTTCGAAATGGGCAGATTGTTTTAAGTGGTCAAACTTACCTTGGACGGCCTAGTAATAGCAAGATTTGAAATAAAGCAGCTGTACAGAATGGACATGAACGTTTCCTGGTTATAATTTTTAAGGTCAAGTATAATCCGTTATTGACTTTCGAGAGTATTCATTCATATGTTTATATTTATAGTATTAACTAATTCAATGGGGGTTTTGGGTGGTCTGGTTAACCTTTAACATTACCTTATCCCGACGCTACTTGAATACACACATTTTTTTTAGGGGGGGGTGATAAAAAATACCATTGACGAATGACTCCCTGTGAAAAAATTTGAAGCGTTTCGCTGGTATGACAGAGCTCTTTTTTTAACTGTGACTTAATCAGGTCAGAGTTTGTCGGCTGACTGCGCTGTCTGATTGCTTTTCGCGATGAGGCCACCAGATTGCGCCTTACCTGGGCTCCACGGTGGAGTACGGCGTCCTCGTTTCGTTCTCCAGTGTAGGTTCTCAACTAGGAAGCCCTCTCTTTCGGCGGTACGCAATAGATCTTTTAGCTTTGCTTTTTCTTGTTCGCGTTAATCTGCAGATTAGTACCTGTGTGAATGTACTCTGTCAACTAATGCCGGAAGTTGTGGAGTGCCACCAGGGTCCCCTTGTTCTCCACCTACCTCCTCTTTCCATTCTCATACCTCACCCCTCCGCCGTCTCGAAGCGGTTTCACTGAATCACATAACAATTTACTCTAACAATAATTTGAAATACACAAGCACCCGTCCAGCTTGCTATGCTCTTACGAATCGACCACACTCTGTCGATTTCAAAACCAAGGGATGTCTCCGTATTCTGCACTGATTTGCAGAAGCTCCATACATCCTGCCCACTTCGCCGCCTTTGAATCGAATCGCTTAAGCACTCCTACCCTTCGCAGCAGCCACTGCTAAAAGCCTTTATTCAAATTCGTTACCTGGTTGCCGCACAGCTGGCGTTCAACAGTGCAGTGTTTGCCATATCTTATGCTTCCTCCGTCTGAGGATTTAACTATTCTACGATAGCCTCTGTAGGCGTGTTATTCCACCTTAAATCTGACTTGCTTGGTTCACAGACACACCTTGCAGGCTTTTTGACGACTTCCGTTCACCATTGTATTCCTCCTCGCAGATCACCAGACAACTTGAAAAGGCCACCACGCTTTCGCTGGCTGAACAGAAGTCGTTAGCCGACTTTGTTGAGCGTCTACATGTGGATTTTGAGGCCTATACTGATAACTTGGCGCCTAAATTCACCGCGGGACTTGATCCCGAGTCAGCCGCCATTCTCGCCAGTTTGAAGAAGAAGTCGCGTTCAGCTGAGACCTTCCTGGCGGAATTGGAGGATCAGTTGGAGTCACTGAGTACGCAGGTCGAAGAGGCGGCCGCGGAAAAGTCAAAGCTCCACCTGCCGCACGAACAGACTTCCAGGTATAATCTACAGTTTGGGCATGACCCAAGTGTGAATGGTCAGGTTGTTAGAGCGTTTTCCGTACTAACGCTTTCCCTCTTGCTGGCGTGGATTTGAATCCCGCCCAGACCGCCGAATTTTTCACAATTGGGTCAAATGCATTATGTCCTAGCCTACGCTATGTGCGCGCGCGGGAGCATAGTGCTTAGTCTTCTTACCCTCTTATGCACCCAGCCCGCTAGAATGTGTCCGACGGACCCTCGCCGTCAACGCCCGTCTCATCGCCGCTGAGAGGGCACGCATCGAGATGATCTCGCGCTTCTCCGGCATCTCGCTGAGTTCCTCACAAATTGCGGCAGCCTCCCCATTCCGCAAAACCGGTGCAAGGCATGTTCTCGACGGCGACCATGACGGTGACGGCGCTGGCCGCGGTGGCAGCAGCAACCACTTGGCAAAGTCAGCGTCCACTCCGGTCAGAAGGGCCGCTGACGGCATGCGCACCCCGGCGAAGTCTCTGTTCCTGGGCGGTTCAGTGGTCAGCCTCGAACGCGAGCAACGAGATGCTGCTCTCTATCGACTGCTCGTGAAGGCGGCCTCCCCGCCCCTGCCTATCCACCAGGTCTGCCAAACAGCTGGTCACCTTTTCGAGTCTTCTCGCCTTGCTACCATAAAGGCAGCGGAGGAGGATGAGAAGGTGGTGGTGGTGGTGAATGACAAGAAGACGTCCGCGCCCTCTCAACGGTCGCCACGAGTTCGACCCAGCCCTGCTGGTGCGTTCTACAGCCCATGCGGCCAGGTTGCATTTTCACTGGGTGGACCCGGCTTAACTACTTTGCTTTTGATACCTTGCAGCTTCACCGAGCAGGATTCAAGGTCAGCAGATTTCGCGTCTGCTCGACAGGGCGGCTTCCGGTAAGGACGCGTAAATTCGTGTCATGCTTTCTCTCTCTCTCTCTCTCTCTCTCTCTCTCTCTCTCTCTCTCTCTCTCTCTCTCTCTCTCTCTCTCTCCTCTACTCCTGCCTGACCTCAGTCAATTGTAGTCAGAAAGGAATGCATGAATCATTTAACTGACATGTTGAAGGCTTATCTTGTTCCTTTCTGTAGGCTAACAAGTTTTTGACAAGTTGGTCACATAAATTAGTCGGATCTGCCCAAAGCAGGTGGTTAGAGCTTTGGCTGTACTGAAGCCTTCGCCTTGCTGTCGGGGGTTCGAGTCCTACCGAGGCCGCTGATTTTTTCACGTTATGGCTAAATAACTGGGTAACTTTGCAGCGTTATGCTCGCGACACTTGAGGCTGCAATTCGGATAAGCCCTAATTACTGTCTTGTGCTAATGGATGCACTTGAAAAAAAAACTAGCTTTCTGTTTGGCTCACATGTGCGAAAAGTTGCATTGTTTTTACACATCGTTTTTTTTAGTGATCTTCAGTGCGGTCGGCGCTGTTTAATTTCGTGTCTTTTTGCGTGAAACATCCTCCTTTCTGGAATACGTAAGCTTCTTTGCAAACGTGTCCTTTCCGGAGTCTTCCTGTGAAGTTGCTTTTCTATACTTATAGTCTGGTAAAATTAGTCCGTAAACCTGTTTAGTTACCGATCCACTTCTTCGAGAATCTGAATGCCTTTTCTGGACGCGCACATATATATTTTAGTAACTTAGAAGCCTTTGTTGTTTGGTGGGAGGTATAAGGGGTTCTGTGTCAGAACAGGATGCGTTGTTGGATTTCCAGTATCGAATTGACCAATTTTGGAACAGACACACAACACAGGTGAGGGAAATAAAATATAATGTGCTTAACGTTTCCATAAAAAAATAGTTGACCGTCAGCAGTCGTTATTCTTTCCCCTTTTGAACTCTCGGGTACTTTCAGTTCCGCCTGTAACCTTGCCAACTGGAGGAAGTCCACTACCGGTAGTGGAACCATCAACCGTCTCTGCAGTGACCCCGAGGTCACCGCCCAGATCAGAGACCTTCTCGTCCTCCGTCTCAGCAGAGCCCCGGGGACATGGACGCGGTTCTGCCTCCACAGCGGTTTCACCCCACGCCTTCGATACGGCCTCATTGACTCTTTCTTCCTCGCCCTCCGAAGGAGCAGGCTCGACCCCCGCAACGCAAATAACCAGTACGCCTCGATGGTCCGTCCAGACACCCGGACTGATAGTTAAACCGCCAGTTGGACATGTCTTCCAGGCCGGTGCCACCACGACACCGTCCGTACCAAGTGAGTCTCTTAACCATCGGAGTATTATTGAGACGGAAGACGCCGACTGGTTTGACCGTTTCTGGGACCACCTGAAATGTGAGCCAAGGTCGTTCCGGTTGCGATCTCTCCGGGCGGGCGTCATTTCCTGCTCCATCTTGGTTGCAGACTGGCGTGCGGAACCTTCCGGTTTCCGTCTCAGACAGTCAATTAGACAATTATCACACCACGCGCAACCACCTGCGATGCATTCGGCAGCTACCAATTGTGGTAGGCACGTAGTAGCCGAGTAACTGCATCACATAAATACTGTAAAATCCACTACCCTTATCCCACTCTGCCTCTAATGATGGATGCGAGTGAGAAGCCGAAACGTCAGACTAATAAAGCTTATGTTCCAGTGATCATGTGTCCGTTCGCTTATTAAAGCATTACAATATTTTATGACCAACCATATGTTATCGTCTTAATGGCATAAAAGGGTTATATTCTCGTCCTTAAATGAAAAGCATGGAGCTTTTAGACTACAAACTCGAAACTCAAATGCCTCGGAGCTAAAAATGCTTTTGAGAATTAGAAAGCTTGTTTAATCAACGATTTGCGGCAGACGTGATTTACCGTCAAATGAGCGCAGGAGTTACTTTTGTGCGACCCGACTAACCCGGTGTTCGGGTTAGGCTGGCATGTAATTCGGTCTGATTCAGTGTTAAAAAGCTCCCTTTAGGTAGAACGGTAGGCACAGAAATTTATTTTCATTTTTAACGCGTGAACGTCCTCTAAACTACCCTGCTTCTATTGCCAAGGTTCCCGCATTTCACATGTATCTATTGATTGTGTTCGTTAGTAGGGTTGTGCAACCATTAGTTGTCAGTAGTTTTACTTACGTATTCTATAAGATATGTTTGCATTTATAAGGGAATCAAACCTTAAAAGAAACATGGCATACTACTTAATTTGCCACTTTTTGCTGATTACGCTTTTCACAGGCGGCCGGAAAGCCGGCATTCTGACGTGTTCGAAATATTTTTGGCATAAGGCTGTGCGTTAGTTAATATTACAGTATCACTCCATGCGTACGTGACAGGATTCAAAGGCTGACCCGGCAACTTCTCATGCTAGCCCTGAAGCAAGTGGTTAGTTGAATTACCACTAGCTTATTGCTTGTCCCACGTTGGACCCTCTTCAATCTTCCGTACTCACCTACTCGAGTTGCCGCTGTCCACCTCTTTCCTTCTCCTTCACATTCATGTTGTTCTTGTAAATGTTGGCCACCACCTCAACTCCTTGTTACTGTTCTCTTGTGGTATCCTCGCCGATTCATTTTCTTTTCTCCCTCTTCCCCACCTAGCCGCTCGCACCTCCACGACTGCCAAGAAAACCGATAAACCAAAAACCAAACCGGGAAGCGGTAAGATGTGAACCGTCCCCCCCATAATTGGATGTACCTGCTTTTTTCTTCCTCACCTCAGCTCTGTCGAGTTGTACGAGGACTTTAGAGTGCATGTGAAGTGCTCGTCCGTCGTAGTCCGACGATGTCCACCGTATGCACCACAGCAGAGCGTTTCAGAGACGGTGACTTGCGGTGGATCATAGTGAGAGTAGCCTTTCACTGCATCTACCTCACTCTATGTTCTGCTCCCCCTACCTAAGCCCGTTGTCAAGAAGGCCGGAGATGAGAGAGGGGCGCAGGCCCACGCACTGTGGTCCTATTCCAAACAAAAACACAACAACGCAGGCAGGGGCGGCTCATCTGAACTGCATGTGATCTGCAAAGCTGTGTGGTCAATCCATATTGTCAGATCGAACGAAGTCACAGTCATGAATGGCTCTTAAATTGTGCGCCTTACTCTTCAAGGCCTACTTGTCTCCTATGGCTCTGTGAGTGTTTTGTGTTGGTCCGCCTATTGGTAACCAGTTTCCTGTCTATCCGGCCCTTGTGACATGAACTTCATTATTTGCCGCTTATTTTTCAGAAATGATTGGTCGGCTAAAAGACTTGTTCAGTTGTTATGTGACGGTGGGCAGTTTGCGGGTAAATATTGATTTTCGGTTTACCTTATATGCTCATAGGCGTACATCCGTCCATCCATCCGATATACCAATCGTTCCATAAACGTACATCTTCTTCCGTCGCTCCGATGTACCACACCGTGCTTCTTTTTAACCCTAGGGATCAAATTCCCCGTCTGCCGTGTTTACACACTCTTTGGGAACATTGCCGCCCTCATGTTGGCGTGAAATATCAGGTGTGTAGGTGTATATCTGAACAGACTATCATGCTTTGTGACTAAGATCGAAATGCCTGTAGCTTTCAGCTACCGGATATACTTGAATAGGATTTTATAAATTAGGTATCGGATATCGGTTACCGGTGTAGTTCAACTGATAAAACAGAAAGGAATGACCCAGAAGAACCCTTAGCTTAACAGTTAAACCCAACCCCAATCCCCGCCTCTTGTAAGTTACAACAGATATGGGCATTTATGTTGGTTGATTGCTAATCACTCGCAAACCGGCATCAACGCATGTACCAAAGCTTTGAAGATATATTAATGAACAACTTTGAGCAAATTTAAAACCTAAAGAAAATGTGAAATAGTACTATACTTTGACAAGGAATAATAATGTGTCTAAAAGGTTGCAAGTCCTGAAAACGTGAAAAAAAACCCTGTACTTTCGACGAATAAATTTAAATACAATTCTCAGGCGATAGCGTAAGCATGCCATTCCGTAGATATTAAGAGAACTTTTCTTTCGCAAATTTCTTTATTGATAGTTCTGGTATTGAATTGAGATTATTTTCAGGTATTCCATGAAAAACTGGTGAATATTTCACGATTTTCACTGTTTTTCAATATATTCGCAGTAAATTTCGATCTTGTTTTATGTGTTTATCAAAACCTTCAAAATAAGGTAGTTATTAAAAGTATTTACCGAAGTAGTGAGCATTTGGATGTTCTAATAATGGAGCTGGCCGTTTGCGACATATTTGTCCATTCACCAAAACATGAAAACTCTTGACAAGAAAAATGTATATCCGTAAAAAAAGCCGACAAATATTATGCTTGAGATCAATTAAAAAACGTGTTACAATAAGTTTCCCGTTCTAAAAAGTGCATTCATTCGATACTTCGCTGACGAATATATGCGGACTAATCGGTTTTGTGACTTCCCTGAAAATAAGTGATACATTTTCTGCTAAAAACGAAAGAACAGAGTTTTCGCTTTATATTGGAGCGTTTTTGCCAAATTATGTCGAAGTCATTCTACCTTATGAGAGCTATCTGCCCATCGCTCAAAAATAGTGTTGTCAACAGTGTACTCAGTCGAGTAAAAACACATTGCTCCGACGAAGAAGGCTCTCGAGTTGAACTGAATTACTTTTGTGAATTGTTTTCGAAGAAATGGTACCCTAAGGATTTTGTACGCCGATGTTTGAGACAGTACAGGTCGAAGATAAAGGAACAAATTAGTTCTAATCAGGTGCCAAAAATAAATACATGGTGATCCTTTCCTTACATTGAGAATGTGTCCGAACTCCTCGAAAGACACCTAAGGAAGCACCAAATTAATGTGTTGCACAAACCGATAACTACATTACGTAGCCAGCTTGTCCGACCTAAGCATAGGGTCAACTATTTAGACAAGAAAGACGTAATCTGCATTATCCCGTGTGAGGCATGTGATGCTACGTACTGTGTTCAGATAGGAATCTATGAACATCAGTTGGTAGTTTAGAGGTGGGACCATCTGTCCCAAGTAGGTATGCGCTACCTAGACACCGGGCACACCTTCGCTTGGGATAAAACTCCGATTGTCGCCGCCTGTCCCTTCAAGAAAGGCTGAGAGTTGCTCGAGGGGATGCACTCATACATAAACAGTTATCGAGTTGGATGCTGCGTACAGAAATCTCAAAGAGATGAGGAAGAAACGAGAACCAACCAGGACAGGCTGACACAAACGGCGGTCGAACGATGCCACAAATGTCACGCCATTATCGATTTTTTGCACAGTTATGATGTTAACTGTTTTGTCACATTTGCTTCCCGCCTACGTTTGTCAACAACCCGGAGAACCGGTATTGAAAATGTTCGCAACATTTAATACAAGGTTATGTTGCTAAGGGTGCAACTGGCAAGACACAAGGCAACGTTCGTTTATCTCCAGTAGCAGGCTGGCGAGCTGACAGAATGGAATCGAGGGAGATCCTGACCGTGTCAGTGTTTGTTACGCGCTTGGTTGACTTCCCTATATACCTCACTGCTTAAGGCATATCAACATATGCTACACGTCGCTATGCGACCGCCTGTGAGGGCTCTAGTCTGAGTTCCAGGGCACAACGAAACATAAATGTTCTTTAAGCAGATCGGTGAGCCACACTATCATATATATATATTGAATAGCTGAGGTAGAGTGCATTCCGAGATGTTATAGTGAAGAAAATAGGGCTCGTCGACGAGCCCTATTTTCTTCAATATATATATATATATATATATATATATATATGATAGTGTGGGGCTCACCGATCTGCTTAAGGAACATGCATGTTCCGTTGTGCCCTGGAGCTCAGACTAGAGCCCTCGCAGGCGGTCGCATAGCGACGTGTAGCATATGATGGAATGGAACCGACAAAGACAAGGGAGACCGGAATGGCCATTTCTGGCTTATTAGCCGTCATCAGCCAGTCATACCCAATCCCAAGTGTGGCACACCTGGGATTCGAACCCGCGACCTTTGGTATTTGAGTCGAACGCTCTACCATTTGAGCCACGGGCTCGTTGTTTTGTCGGTTGTGATCGGGAATATGATGATAGTGTGGGGCTCACCGATCTGCTTAAGGAACATGCATGTTCCGTTGTGCCCTGGAGCTCAGACTAGAGCCCTCGAGAGGCGGTCGCATAGCGACGTGTAGCATATGATGGAATGGAACCGACAAAGACAAAGGGGAGACCGGAATGGCCATTTCTGGCTTATTAGCCGTCATCAGCCAGTCATACCCAATCCCAAAGTGTGGCACACCTGGGATTCGAACCCGCGACCTTTGGTATTTGAGGTCGAACGCTCTACCATTTTGAGCCACGGGCTCGTTGTTTTGTCGGTTGTGATCGGGAATATGATGATAGTGTGGGGCTCACCGATCTGCTTAAGGAACATGCATGTTCCGTTGTGCCCTGGAGCTCAGACTAGAGCCCTCGCAGGCGGTCGCATAGCGACGTGTAGCATATGATGGAATGGAACCGACAAAGACAAGGGAGACCGGAATGGCCATTTCTGGCTTATTAGCCGTCATCAGCCAGTCATACCCAATCCCAAGTGTGGCACACCTGGGATTCGAACCCGCGACCTTTGGTATTTGGAGTCGAACGCTCTACCATTTTGAGCCACGGGCTCGTTGTTTTTGTCGGTTGTGATCGGGAATATGATGATGAGTGTGGGGCTCACCGATCTGCTTAAGGAACATGCATGTTCCGTTGTGCCCTGGAGCTCAGACTAGAGCCCTCGCAGGCGGTCGCATAGCGACGTGTAGCATATGATGGAATGGAACCGACAAAAGACAAAGGGGAGACCGGAATGGCCATTTCTGGCTTATTAGCCGTCATCAGCCAGTCATACCCAATCCCAAGTGTGGCACACCTGGGATTCGAACCCGCGACCTTTGGTATTTGAGTCGAACGCTCTACCATTTTGAGCCACGGGCTCGTTGTTTTGTCGGTTGTGATCGGGAATATGATGATAGTGTGGGGCTCACCGATCTGCTTAAGGAACATGCATGTTCCGTTGTGCCCTGGAGCTCAGACTAGAGCCCTCGCAGGCAGTCGCATAGCGACGTGTAGCATAGTGATGCTACGTCGCTATGCGACCGATCTGGCTCAAGCTGGCAGGGCTATGCATGTTCCTGATGACAGACATATCATCATTTCCCGATCGCAACCGTCAAAAGCAGCAACCCGTGGCTCAAATGATAGACGTTCGACTCAAATCCAAAGATCGCAGGGTTCATGCCAGCCAGATGATTGATATGACTTTCGCTGATGAGCAACAATGCTCCGAAAACTGTCAGTTCCATTCCATCTCTCTATATATATATATGATGGAATAGAACCGACAAAGACAAGGGAGACCGGAATGGCCATTTCTGGCTTATTAGCCCGTGGCTCAATGGTAGAGCGTTCGAATCAAATACCAAAGGTCGCGGGTTCGAATCCCAGTTGTGCAACACTTGGGATTGGGTATGACTGGCTGATGACAGCTAATAAGCCAGAAATGGCCATTCCGGTCTCCCTTGTCTTTGTCGGTTCCATTCCATCATATGCTACTCGTCGCTATGCGACCGCCTGGGAGAGCTCTAGTCTTAGCTCCAGGGCACAACGGAATATGCATGTTCCTTAAGCAGATCGGTGAGCCCCACACTATCATATATATATATATGTGTATATGTCCTATGACACAACGTTCGTTTATCGCCGGTAGGTAACTGGCGGGCGGACAAATGGGATCGAGTGAGATCCTTACCACATTAGTGAGTGTTACGCACTTGTTTGGCTTGTTTATGTACCTCACTGCACAAGGCATATGATGTACTGATGATCGGTAATGACCGTGAAACAGCTGTCTGCGTCTTGCCTGTTGCACTCTTAGCAACATATTTGTGCTATATATATATATATATATATATATATATATATATATATATATATATATATATATATATATATATATATATATATATATATATATATATATATATATATAGAGAGAGAGAGAGAGAGAGGAATTGATTGCTCAAAGTCATAAATTCCTGCAGACTCGTTTGTACTAACTTACCCACAGGGCATATTTGCTGGATTTTCCTTCTAGGCGACAAGTTTCCCCAGCCGACCGCCACAGGCTCCCTCCTGTCCCCGAATTCTTTCAGCTTGGGCCATTCATCCATCGAGCGTATACTTTCTACTGCAGATGTTGCCAGTGGGTTTTAACCTGTGATTGCATTTGTATTCCCTGCACAAATACTCGTTTTGTCACCTTACTGTCCTGCTGGTGGTCGTCCACGTCATCCTTTCCTTGTTGTGCTGTTTTGTTCTGTGTTTGTGTGTGTATGTTTGTTTGTTCTCGACTACACTCTAGGTGTGGACTAGATGACACTGCTGATGCAGGCTAAAATGCGAGTCCCAGGACGCAATTGAGCAAAAGTAGACGTGTTTGATGGAGCAGGAGCTTCATTAGCTTCACTTTGGGATTCATGCTCGAACCAGTCCTCTGGGACAGCATCAGCTATGCGCAATTTCGGACCCGAAACCGAAATTCTCGCGCGAGGTGACAAACGCGTGAGCTGTTTAAGTCCTGGTTCGCGTGTCCCAGTCTATTCACAAATACAATGACCTCCCCACCCCATATTCGGAGCAGGAGAACATTGTTTCCAAGGCCGGTGAACTAGATGGTCAGGCAATCTTCAACTCAATCGTCAGTCATCAATCAATTATTGCACCACGAAAGTAGTTAATTGTCATAGCTATGCGGTAGTATAGTCACTCCGTCCTATAAATACTACAACTGTTTGTGTATAGATTACCCGTATCTGATACAATCTGGGATGATTGTTTCGAGCATGAATCCGAAACGTCAGACAAATGAAGTTCTTGCCCCAGCGATCGCACCCACCTTTTTGAGTTCCTCTTTCTCCTCTCATGCTAGCTGCCTACATCAGAAGTGAGTACGACGACGTATTTGGCACACATAAGCTGGCTACTTAGCCTTGTCAGGCACTGCTTCCGTGCCTATCTCAGGTCCTCTTGACGTCGCCATGTCTTTGCAGCAAGGTGTGTAAGTGAAGAAGGATATCGTGTGGTAGATGTTATACATATTTGCCTCACTGCAACCGGAATCACGCGTTAGTCACCGATTCTGCGCCTACTGCCTGAGACAAGCGGTGCATGTCAGTGTCTGCGACGTTTGAACTGTCGTATATTTAGGGTGCAACCCCTACTTCCCACCTGCTCAAAATGGCTTGGAACCGAATCCACCCGTAGTACTGATGGATTTGCGAAAAATATCTGGTAAATTAGGGTTAATGTTACGTTAAATTGGGTTTAAGTGTAGGGTTAGGGTTATAACATGCTTATATTTACCTGGCAAGGTAACAAGTGAAGAGGAAGGAGGCGTTCCTCTACTTGCGTCCTGTGTGGAGGGCCGTTTAAGCGGTGCCGACGACCGCCAGATCCACACCTTGAACCGGCCCCTTGGACTGGCAACCCTGGAAGCAGGGGCACATATTTTTCAGGTCCGTATTGTCTGTAACTCTAAAATACTCGAATGTGATACAGATATGTGCGAAAAAATACCCCAAAAAACGTCAGAAAGGGTAGCAGTAGGACACGACACTCAATCGATGGGTGATGTGTTCCTTCTACCGCAGTCCCGGGTGCCCTCAGCTTATCTCTGGCAATTGGTACCCTACCAAATTACAACTGGTAGGCGAATTTTGAAGCGTGTTAGTTTTTTATTGGCGTCAACAATGAGTGTCGGATTCCAGCTGTATCCTCCTTACTCCCGTCTCTTCCATACGCCAGTGTCCTTTCCCAGTCAAGCCTACACTGCATGGATGATTTTGAACACAGTGATTGACTTTGTTTTACGTCACTCATTGGCGCCATTTTATTCTCCTCATCCAAAATTTCCCTTTCCACTATTCTCATGTTACGAATTGCCCGGAGTGAATTTCTAGTCCCTGTGTTCTTGCATGCGTCCGTGACAGATCAACCCACTGCGTGCGGGTGAACCCAACGCAACCACGGAATCCTGATCTCTTAGGTTGCTTGTTGTTGCTAGTTTCCATAACCCTAACTGCCGTCTCTCTCTCTCTCAAATCTACCTAATAATTTCTTACCTCGCCTCCCTTCGCTTTTCAGCCTTGCTTGCAGTGCAGCCTTTTGGAAGCACAAATACCACATCTACCTCCTCAGCTACGAAAAGTCCTAGACCTGGTATGCGCTGATCGCATGCTTCGTTTTCGTAGCCTATTGCTTTTTTTGTTTTCTTTAATCCTTCCTCCTGCTTCAGGTGATCGTACATATGTCTGTTGCTTTGAATCCTCCAGGACAAATAGCACATCATGATCGATAACCCCCTCCACAGTCCGTTGCAAAGACTCACGAGTCCTCCCTTGTTTCCGCTTTTCATTTTACCTGCGTCTTGCGGCACACTTGATTTCTTGCCTTGTAAAGTTGTCAGTTTTAGCTCTCCTTCGTTGAACAGTTTTTTTTGTTTTGTATTGTCAATGTCTCTCTTATCACGAATCTCCCGATTTCCTCATCTTTCAGAGTCAACTGCATCACCAGCTGCAAGTATGAGAGCACCTCCGTCCAGCGAATCCCCCAAGGTCACCCTCTTACCGACCAGTCTTGTTTCTCCGCCCGTAGTGACTACTCGTAAGTGCCTTTTGGTCTTGGACAGCTGCCTGAAACCGGAATGGTCTACAATATCGCTCCGTTTTTCTAGTTCTCTTAATTGTTCAACTTCGGTGCAAACTCGACACGTATCAAGCTTTTCACTTACATCGCAGTTGTGGATACTTATACTACTAACAATAAATTAGTAGACCTTTAAGTGTATTCTTTTCGACTAGGCGATGATTGGTTGCTTTTCCCATGTCATTATGCAAAAAACTCTTTTCAATTTTCCCTATGTATAGAGGCTTTCTTAGCCACTTTGTAACCAAAAGGGCGTTCAAAGGCTTTCACCAATACTCCCGTTAATAAATCCGAACTGAACTGGTTCTTGGCTTTTTGCTTGTTTGTACTCTGCTATCAATCTCATGCTTTCGTTGTTTAGGCCATTATTGCGTTTGTTAATTTAACATTCTGTAATTCCTCACTAACTGGGAAGTCTTTAATGTAAATACAACCTTAATGCACACTTGTACCTTTTGCAGTTATCATCATTCCTCATCATCCCTCATCAAACTTCTCGTGCTCTGGCTTGGCTTTTAGTGGGTCTGCGGCACCTAGAGGTCCCTCATTTTAGCCCTTAACCCTTAGCAGAATTATTGTTTTTGGTTATATTTACTTTCTCGCTAAAGCGTTACCAGCATAACTGGATGAGAATAGAATGGATCATTTGAGATCCAACTGTGAAAAATGTGGTTGCCTCGGTGCGATTCTAACCCACGATAGTAAGGGTAAAGCATTAGTACAGCCAACGCTCTTACCACCTGAGTTACGACGCCGCCACCGGGAGCCGTGATTTTAATCCCACTTGGGTGAAGTTACCCGTCCAGTCACTGCAACGTATAGAATTCACCAGTTCTGATACAGCAACCTGATTGCCTAGGCGGGGACACCTAGGCAATCAATCTAGAATCCACCAAATTACTACCAGGCTCACTTTATTAATAGAGGTGGTTGGCAGATTTCAATAAATCACTGAACCCAATTGTGGACTCTCACTGCGTAGCGAAGGATTCATTACAGTCAATGCCCCACCGAGAACCCTCAGTTTAATCACATTTCGGACCATTTGCCAGCCCAGCTTGTTTGGGTGGTAACCTTGTTTTATCAGAATTGGTGGATTCCATACGTTAGCAGTAAGCTGCATGGGTAAGTTGACCCAGATTTTTTTAAACTAAGGGCTGCCGGTGGGGCCTCGTAAATCAGGTGGTTAGAGCGTTGGCTGTACTCAAGCCTTCATCTTGTTGCCGCTGGTGCGATTCCCACCGAGACCGCCAAGGTTTTAATAATTGCCTCAACTGAATTATTCATATCTGTTCAAACCGCCCTATTAATAGAATGGTCGTTTCTGCCTGTGCACCTTAGATTTGACTCACAAGTCATGAAGTAGCGCCGCCAGTCCTGCACAGATGGGCTAGCGTCATGCTGGCTGACATCAGGAGCACCCTGTGCCAGGAAGGTGACTGCTGTCCACCATCAGACGGTTATAACGTCTATGGTTGTGTTCTTCGATGTGGCTTCACTTGGGGCCTTTATTCTGTACCAGAAACTTGGGAAGAAACCTTTCGCGCGACCCTACAACAATCCTTCGCTGAACAACTGCGCGTACGATTCAGGGGTGCTTAACTAGCAACAGTTCAACTGCTGCGGGTGATGCTGCTCGCCTTGTGCCCCACGGAGTCGGTGCAGGATGGTGGTTTTCGCGTGCATGTAGTTAGGCAGACTTGTGCAGCATCTATCGCACCTCTCTCGCTCTGTCACCCACCTTTCTGTGCTAGCAGGATAATATTAAGACGACGTCGGGCAGGCTCGGATGAAGTGGTCGACAAAGCTAAACATCCCGTTTTCGCATGCATTGCACATGACCTGGTACACGAGAGCGGACTGCAGCCCACCTAATGAAGCTGCCCTTAGAGTTCAGTCTCACTCTCCGCCTGCCTGGGCTCGTCTTTGTGGCTCTTCTGTTGCATGTGTGACCAGATGCCGAGACTATCGTAGCGCGTTAAGCACCGTGGCTCGCAAACTTACCAACTGACGATTAAATTCAGCCCTCGCAGTACTGGTGTGGAGTGGCCAACTAGTGCACTGAGAGTCAGGCTGTCGTGGCTCCCTAGTATGGCGTCTATGGCACTCCCACTTCGTGGGATCAGAGCCAGGTGTGGCGGCACGATTAGGGACAGTTCCAACCACGCCCGTAACCTGCGCACTTTTCCGCCCCCGGTCCTGACACTGAGATCAGTTTGGGGAGAGTTGAGTGCGTTAGACGCAGCGCGAGTCTACTCTCTCTATCATATAATTCACACAAATGCGATTTTCGCCGAATTCATGCATTTTTAGTACCTGTCTATTTGTGCTGGAACGGTAGTATTCGCAAAAATTTAAGGGATATTCGCCTAATCTATGTTTTCTTTTTGATTTGTAGTTTCGCCAACAGTTAAGGTATTTGGAGCGCCAAAGAATCTGGTTTTCGAGACTTCACAACCAACCATCACGCAGCCGCCTGCAGGTAGGTCTCAATTATGTGGGATATTTACTGTTACAGTAACTGCCCTATCTCATAAAGACCATGAGAAATCATGCGAAATCAACTCACACTGAGTCCCCCAAAGTTGTACAAGAGTAAATAAGCAGCCTTTCCTAAAATGAAGGCATTTGGTGGTTTAAAAAATATTATTATTTTGTTTAGAAATACTATTTTTTTAGAAAAGCAACAAATTCGGAAAACGTGAAAAATCGGGTTAGCTAATTAAACTGAAGTTGTAAATTTACAGAATGTTTGTCCATGTAAACAAACGAGCAACTTAGATGCCATGAGTAGAATTAATTTTGAACACAGTCCTTTACTGTATATTCCGCGGTCGTTTTCATTCAAATTAAGCGCAATGGAAAGTACGGCCTAAATTTCGGCACTATATTCCAACACGGTTTCACGAGAATAGACGGCTTCTTCTTCCGTTCATATATTTTTTTAAAGATGCGTTTGACCAAGGTTTAGCAAATTTTCTCTTGTTTTAGCCGAAATAGACGTCACAGGAATAAAATATTTCATATGCTGACAGGTCGGTCGGTGACTAATAAATTTAAATAGAATTTTCAAGTGAAATCGTAAAATTACCATTTTATGCATAGTTAAAAGGACTGTTCTTTTGAAGAATTTCTTTATAAGTATTTCGGGCGTTGAATTACGAGGATTTTCAGATCGTCCTTGAAATGTCGGTGAATACTTTACGTTTTATTCTGTTTTCTGTCTATTGCTCATAAATTTAGATCCTGTTGTTATCCAAATCTTCAAAATAAAATATTTCTTAAAGACATTTACCAAGATCTGAGAGTTTCTAATGCAGATGGCCGTTTGGGTCATATTTGTAGACTCATCCAAACACGAAAACTTGTTGCTGAGAAGAATAAACGACCGCAACATAATTCGGCAATTCAAATGCCTAAGATCGATTTTAAAAAAGCTCTTACAATAAGTTAACTCTTTAAAAACACTTGTATTAGATGTTTCGTTGTCGAATGTCTGCGTACTTAGCCGTTTTCGAAGATCAAGTCAAGGAAAAAATGGGGCGTTCGACCAGTTTTTCGCCTTCGCTGAAAATAGGGGATACAATTTCTGCTGATAATGAAAGAACGCAGTTATTTCTTTCTATTTGGGCGTTTTTCGCTATGCTTGCTTACTTTTCAGCCTCGTTCTAAGTTTGCACATGCATAACCCAGTTTGGGAATATAAACTAAATTTTGCGCAGTAATGCCCTTTCCGTTTCAATTTTCCTTATTCATTAATTTTCTACTGCATATAGATATTTTCTGGACATTTACCGCTTACGATATGACAGAGAAAAATGACGGCATGTGGAGGTTTTTCATATATATGCTTGTTTACGGCTCCAATTATCGATGTGGTAAAACAAAGTACAACCCCACAAGTTTATTACTGATTTTTTTGATACAAAATAACACAAATTTGCAAAACTGAATTTTTTAAACTGAATCATTCCTTTTTTCCTGAAAACAATTCGATTTCTCATGCCTGCCTTTTGGATTTTCCTGAATGCAAAACCAAATTTTCCCTTTTCTGAAAAGATATAATTAAGTTTTTTCCTTCTTATATTACGGGCCGCTTATAGTACAACGGTTGGAACAAAATTGTTTGATTCGAATCTGTCAGTAACGTAGGAAAATTCGTTGATAGGAAAATACCTCAGATTTGGCCCGGTTTGGCCTGGTTTTCCCTTAAATAAACAGATCTGAAGGGAACTCCTCATTAGTCAACAGCTTTCTCTGCATCATTTCAATCCAACGAACAAAAATACCGCCATAATGTGTTTGCGATGCTACCAACTCAAATTTTGATACTGCCTTTTCATGAGTTAGGCAATCTAATGTACAGTGTGTTGGCCCGTGTCCTTTTTTGCTTCTGCATTTTTGAATAACGTATGTCACAGTTAGCCATCGCAGTCTGAGAGCGTGCCGTGCAACATGCCAGACATCTGAAGGGAGTTTTAACGTAATTTTTCAAGGTCGGGGAAGTATGGAAGAGTCTGACAGTGCATGATGCTTGTGTTTCGTAACTGTAGCTCGGTGTGGCAGGATGCGGACCGTCTTATTTGGCCAGGGCAGCTTGAGGGCTTGTACAAATGTCTCCCGCGAACCGCTGCAAGTTTTAGCTGACGCAGGAACTTGAAGTGACTCTTTAACGGTTTATAGATGACTCAAAACGCTCGGTTGACGTCTACTAGTTTAGTCTCCGTTGCGCTAGAGATGGACTTTTTCATGACTTGCTGGATGGTGCTTTCGCATCCGCTTTGGTAGGTGCCTATGCATTCGACTAATATAACCTGCCCCACAGAAGCAAGTTAAGACGTATATGCTTATTTCTTAGGGCATAGTCGAGAAAATCCGTTTTTGTCTTGACAAGCACAATAGCAGGGTTTAAACCTCTGGCCGGGTCCCCGTCGAAATGGAACAGTGGGGGATCCCATCTTTTCAGCTGTCGATGCGGCTATTTTCGGCGGACATTTTTCCCTATATCTCGTGATATGCCTATCAGGGTTGCCCATTTTTTCATGGTGTTTCGTTTAATCGTCGGTTCATTCTCCATGGCATCCGGAGTGTATATTCTGCTACCTCGGTTGGTTAAACAGTATACGAGTCTTCGCTTCGGAATTAGACGGATGAAACTGTAGAAATTTGTGTATTTCTCTGTCCGCGTTTTCTTGTGAAAACTATTTCGCAGAATTCCCTTATAAATTCTACTAAGTAAGAAGTCCAGAAGGGAGCGATACTCTGTCTTCGTTTTTTCCAACTTGAAGGTTATTACTGATTGAGGTTGATTCAGTTTGTCCCAACTTTTTATCTGCTATTACAAAAATGTCATAAGCATATCAAGCCTAGTAAGAAAACTCCTTACTAACAGAACAGAGACGCTTCATTAGTTTTCCCGGGAATATATCCGCCGTTAGTAGGTCAAAGGCGTGATCCCCTCGATCTGGCGGTCAAATTGACTGTTGAGCCTGAGTCGAGCATTCAACGCGTAGCGAAGCAGCAGCACCTTTCAGTATATGACCGGTATGCCAATTGAGAAATCCTGTTAACCTTGCCCTACTCTCCAAGTCCCTGGAAGCACTAGACTTATCTGTGCTATCGGGTGTGTCTAAACGCTCTCAGCCATCTCCCTATGACTGCTGTTCATTGGCCAATTATTTGGATTTACCGCTTAATATAGCCTCAAGCTTTCATAATGCTAACTAAAACCTGACTCGGTGTATCCGTTGCGCATCCGACTTGTCTCTGTGCGCTGGCCTCCAGGGTACCATACATTTTGCAAATATCTCGCTACGCTTTTCAAATGAGTAGCAAATATTGCGCACTTTTTACGGGGGGGACTTTTACTGCACAAAGGCCTCATTTCCTGGTTGCCTGGGCGTTTTTCTTGGCTGTTCACATGAAACTTTTTCCTGTTGACATCTGTCAACAGCGAATTCTACCCAATTCCCTCTACTGGGGCCCTAACAGTCCATTTTAAACAGTTGTTGCAGCAAGTCAATCTAACCGAGTCCAGTCCACCTGACTGCATCTCTTCGTTTTTTTTTTCTGCGCAGCATGCCCTATGTGTTTAGTTTCCCTTTCCCCCCCCCCTCCACCCCCAACGACTGCCTCGGGCGGATGTCTCGCAGTTTTTGTCTGCGTTAAGCGACCAATCAATTGCATAGTTCTAAAATGATCGGCTGCTGTGCGCTTAACCCCTGGCACATGCCTGTGCACTGGTTCTGTCATACAGCACTGTTTATTCCTTCAGTGTAGCTCACAGTAGCCCTTCTTTGCTGTCCTGTTTCCTGTCTGTGTCACCGAAGGTGCAGATCTGCCAATCAATGGGTCGGGCATAGTCTTCTGTATATGCATCTTGCCAGACAGCCCCCTGTCGCCGTTGAAGCTTCGTTTAACTTTATTGGTTTTTCGTGCTTATTTCATTGCCCCCTTCTGTCGTCTTCCAGTTCCTCAGATAGTTGTCTCTCCGAGCACTGTTGGCGCGCCAACTTCCACTGCTCCAACTGCCCTCACTGTGGCAATGACAACCGTCGCCACTCCCACGACGACAGGTCTCCTGTTGAAGCCGTCAACCACCACCGTTGTCGCTGCCGCCGCCTCCGCTACTACCACTAGCAAAACTTCTTCCGCTGCTCTTAACGCCAGTCTTATCACTTCTCCTGGTGTCGCCACCACATCTGTTAGCGCTGCTCTCCCTGTGACTGCCGCAACCACTCCAGGGGGCCTTTTTGGGCAACCAGCCGTGAGATTTGCTCCGACCAGCCAACCCTCGACCTCATCTCCTGTGTCCTTTTCCGTTGGACTGTTTGGGCAGGCCTCGGCGTCTAAGTCTCCGACGGCCGGTGTATCACCGCCTACTGCTGCAGTTAGCAGTTCCGCGCCAGCCGCGACAAATGTCTCCTCTGTCTCCTCATCAGCAAGCAGCTTGTTTTCGCAACCCAAGTTTTCTGCTGCCGGTGTCTCTCCTGCGTCTACTGCCTTGCCTGTGACTACCATTAGTTTTGGTCCGGTGTCTGCTGCGGCTACCACTGCTGAATTCGGAGGTCTGTTCAACACTAAACCAACTACGACGCCTACGACTGCAACAACCACCGCTGCTGGTCCAGTTTCCGCATCCGCAACTGGGCTGTTTGCCACTGCTGCTGCCACTACGACGAAGCCGGCTGAAGGCGGTCTCTTTGGCCAACCAGCTGCCGGACTGTTTGGCAGCGGTGCCATGACCCCTCCTGTCCTTTTCGGACGGCCGGCGAGTGGGGATGGGAGTCTGTTTGGTCAAAAAGCGGGCACGAACAGCACTGCCGCCACCACCTCCAGCACAACTGCTGCTCCCGCGGTCAGCTTCTTCACAAACCCCGCCACATCCAGTGGGGCAGCTGGAGGAGGAGGCCTGTTTGGGGACAAAACTGCGCCCACAGCTGGCGGTCTGTTTGGCACTCCTAAATCCACCGCCACGGGAGGTCTTTTTGGTGGACCCACGCCATCCACCACCACCAGCCAACTCTTTGGCCAATCAGCAGCGCCAGCCACTGTGAGCGCCTTTTCAGGCCTGGGGTTGACTTCTACTGCCTCCAACTCCTCCGTGGCTGGCAGTCCTTTCGGACAGGCTATGGCCAAACCAGCTGCCGGTGGACTCTTTGGTGCCGTTACCGGCAGCACTCCCACCTCACCTCCCGGTGGCTCCGGCCTTTTTGGCCAGACAGCCGTCTCGCCTGCTGGTGGTGGAGGCGGTCTATTTGGTCAGACGGCAGCCACTACCACTGCGCCTGCTACGGGCTTGTTTGGTTCGCCATTATCAGCTTCCCCTTCCGGCGGCCTCTTCGGTATGACTATACTGCTCCATTCTCTCTCTCTTGCATAGTAAAGGGAACGTTCTGCATTGAACCTCCTTTAGCTCCCACGACCCATTACGTAAGGCCGCGGATCTTGTGTGTCTACCAGGGATGGATCGGGAGTTCTTAGACAGGATGAGCAGAAATTGTTACCGGCCAAGGCGCAGGATACTGGAAGGGCAATTTCTGACCTTTTAGCCGTCATCAGCCAGCCATACCCAACCTCGATTTTTTGCAACTCCCGGGGCTTGAACTCATGACCTATGGATTAAAGTACAATGCCTTAGTCACTGAGTCACGGGTTCATCGTCCTCTCGATTGGGTATTTTAACTATGGCAGAGTGCTACCCGCTGAGCAATCCCTTCTTTGCATTTCGCTACTGACGAGAGATTTCCATCACAAATCTGTAGCTTATGGCTTTGTTGATCTGTTTCCTTTGACTGATTGAATTCCAAGTCATTATTAGTACTTAAGCCGTAAATTGAGTATAATTTTCTCCCTGAATCTGTTACGCAGTTTCTTGCCCATATTTTAAATATGCCCTAGACTTAGTGATTGGGCGCTGGACTTCTACCAAAAATAGCATTACTTTTAGTCTTAGGGATTGAAAGCTCCTGGGCTTGGTATTTCTGGCTGGCTGGTAACGACTATCGAGCCAGAAACGCTTTTCCGGTCTCCCTTGTTTGCACCTAAAAGTCAGCTAGTCAAATGTTTTGTCTGTTTATTAATTCCTACGCCACGTCCAATGCAAAATTTTATGAATCCCAGATAGCCTTTTCCTTATGGCATAATGGTGCGTGTTTTCTTCCGTGCCTGGAGAGTAAAGACGTGAATTGGGCTCCAAGTTATTTGGGAAATTGAACTCGTTTTAAAAACTTGTGCATAACCTTTTCGAGGAAAACTTGACGAAGACTTCATTTGCTGCCATTTTAGTACGGGAAAGAATATTTTTAGTATTAGGGCAACGAAAAAACTGTAGAAAAAAAACATACTACTAGCGAGTATGCAGTTTTTGCAGGTGACCGAAAAGAATTCCATTGAAAAGCCGGTGTTCCGGCGTATCTGATATATCTTAAAACTATTTCGTACGATTATCGATATTACTATCCCACTTAAGTAATCATTCTTACCCAAAAGTATATTTCAGAATTTCGATTAGTCATCAGTTGGGTCACTACTTGTATATGTCCTTATGAGATGCATTAGGAGGCTTTATGTCGGTTTATATACCGTCGTCTGTCGAAAGTGTACATTTATTTTTATGCGTAAATCCGGTTTCAGTAAGCCTGTTTCCTTACGTAGGCCCATTGGTATTTTCTTCACCTTTTTTTTCTGTTTTTCGTTTTCTTCGTTCATGTCTTTTTTCATTTTAGGTACTCAGTCGCAAGCAGTACAGCCAGGAGCAGCAGCTGTGAACAAGTAAGAATTTTTGATACCCGGTTTTGCAGCCTGACTCAGTCCGCCAGTCGTCCATTGCGCACAACCGCACGCAATGGACTGACCACATGGTCCGAGTTATTCCCTCTCGCCGCCACTGCACCCGCTTCACTACGACAAGCCCCAGCCCCTACTGATTTCTCCTGCCCCCACTGCGCCCACACCTTCAATTCACGCATCGGTCTGGTCGGTCACCTGCAAATCCATTGCATGGAGGCTGGTGAACCAGTGCCTGGGACTCTGGCGTACAGCCGCCGCACCCGCCTCCACTGCCCTTACTGCTTTCGCACCTTTACACACTGCATGGGCCTATTTGGACACATGCGCCTCTACGACAATCTGCGGTAAACCACCGGAGGCTAAGCCACATCAGCGCACACCATCTACACTAATACATAAACAACGCCCTCACCTTCATCTGGTACCTAAGAATATCACGGTTTCCCAGAAACCGTGGCTTTGAAGGCTGCCAGACCACGCCGTCGGCCCAGTGTATGTGCTGTGTGTTCGAGTGGTGGGCCAGTGGACTGGGAATCAGGCGTTGATGGCTACTCCATATACCCCTGATTTAGTGAATCCTGGTGTGCGTCGTGAGGGCCAGGTGTGCTGTGTTGCGTGAAGACAGGTACGCCGACCCGTCAGCCTCTTATTCCACTCCCGCATCAAACAACTGACCGGCTCGAACGGTGGTCTGATTGTGGGGGTGGGAGGGAGAGAGAGAGAGTAAGGTCGACGGCTCAGCGCATTTTTCCACTCTATAGACAATCTGACGTGCTTGAAACTATCTCTGTGCGCTAAAAACCGTGGCTTGGAAGGTTGGCCACTCTGCACAAACACATACAAGGGGCCGACTGCGAGGTCTGAGTTACATCTTCATTTGGCAATCTTTCAAGATACTGCTTTCAGCCCACTGCTTTCAAGCGTGTCAGTGTGCAAAATTCGCTGGGGACCTCGACCTCTTTCTCTATTCTCAGTGTCCAGCCGGTTAGCTCTCTGTTGCGGAGAACTGGCACAGTGGATGACATAACTGCGTGTGAGACGCATTCGCGCATTTACTGCCCTTGCGGAGAAGGTAATGCATGCATCTTACTGGTGTCTTTTATCTTCCGGCAAACGAGATGGCGTCGTGATTATTATGTTTTTGTGTGCATCTGAACCAGGATGCAGTCGCTGCATTATTTTGTTAAATGTTACCTGAAAATCGGACATATCTTTTGAATTCGAAAAATATCCTCCGAAAGGCAATATAATCCCCAGATATTTCAGCCCCACCATGTTGAAGGCCTTTAAGCGAGTGTCTTTCCGAGCGTCTTTGAAAAAAAATCTACTGTCTGTAAAACTGACTACTTACGCAGAATGAATTTTTCTCATTTGTTTTCGGTACCGTCATTCAAATATATATATATATATATATATATATATATATATATATATATATATATATATATATATATATTCCTTGTGATACACATTTGGTGGCAAATTACGTTTTCATTAAATTTCATACTTGGAAAAAAACTGTATTACTCAGGTTTAGAAACTTCTCTCAATTCCCGAATGATTTTGAACCCAACCTGCTGTGACACTTGTTTTCAGGATTTCCAAACTACAAGCTGTACGTATTCCATCTAAAGAACATCATACGTTTTATGGGTTATTAAGACGAATTCATTTAGAGATCATTAAATTTTGTCATCAGGTTTGGACTATGTTACATACTTTACAAGCAGCCTTTATGATTGCACCGGTACGATAGTTTTGGAGTTAACATTTCATGGTCTTAAGTAATCGAAACATGCCCTTTTCTCAAGGATAAAACTTGGTAACCACGTAATTTTTACCAAATGACTATGAGGAATTCTTTTTGCATATTTTCTAAACTAAATATTTGAATTTATAAGGGTGCAGGAACTCGATGGGGAAATCCATACTACTTCAGTAGTCATTTTTTCCACAGTGTACTTTTCGAAGGTGGTCTAAAATAAGCGCATTGCGGAGTCGACATCCTTACCTGCCTGAAGTTTCTGGGTATTATTGGGTCTGGCTAGTTCATATTAAAGCTGGATCTATGTACCGTGGCATTAAAAAGGTGATCTTATCATCTCGGTTCCCTGGCTCAGCGTTTGACCAGTGAATACCGGCACTACCTGAGACAAAGTAGTGAGCTGCGTTGACCTCATCCTATCTCCCTCCCTCTCCCATCATTTGCGCCCACGTGAACCAAATCGTCCAGTCCGCCTGCTTCTTCTTAGCTCTCTCTTCCGAAGCGCGAGTTGCAAAGCATCTCATCGGTTCGGATGCGCGACATATGTCGCGTGCTGCTCAAGCGGTTCTACAGCCACCGCCTTTTCCTAGAGTGTACTGCCTGACTTCGTCTCCTTTTTTTCCTCGTGTTTTTTTCCCGCCAAGCCTCTTTGCCATGTCTAACTTTGGTCTGGCCTCATCGTCAACCACTTCTTCTTCTTCGAGTGCCGGTGGTGGTGGTGGCCTCTTTGGTAAACCAACAACTTCGACCACCAGCGTACCAGGTAGGCCGCTTTTTTCCTCTCTCGCTCTTGCCATGTTAGTGCCCTGAATGTCCAAGACAACTTCAGACAGACTTATCGGCCGGGATCGGATTTTATTAAGAAAAAAGTGTACAACTTTGGTCTATCACCTTGCACGCAGGCATTTGCCTATGATAGTAACAGTCCTAGGCCGAACCGGTGCATTTTTTACGTTTTTTTTTCAAGCAGCGGACATTAATTGAAACGGCAAAGTTTTAACTAAAAACGATCTTTGTTCATGAGGCAATCTATTTTTGTCCGCGTATGCCAGGTTAAGCTGGCTGCGAACGAGCACGTCATTTATTTTCGATTGTTCATGCGTTTGGGAATGTTTAATGATTGTTGTCCACTGTACTGCAGTATATCACGACAACTGGTCGTTTCACAAGTCACTGGCGCCCCTGTAGCGTTCAGTCCCCTAGCGCACGCGAAGCATTAGTTCTCGTGCTACTGGATAATGTGTAGCGGCCGAGGACTTCGAGGTTGGCACACACACGGGCGAGTAACGCACCTGTAGTCGTTATTAGACGATGCGCGTATTGAACAGGATCTCTAAGCCCAATGCCGATCACTCAAACGAAGCAGTCATTAGAAGGAACGACAGAAATGTTGGAAATTGATTTCTCGTAAGAAGGATATAAAGGTATGAAAGGACACGATAGAAAATAAGGAAGGGAGCGTTACATGAAGCGATATCCCTTTTGGAGTGGGGGGAATTATGTCATGTCTGTTTGATAACCGGTGAGGAGTGCAACGCTGTGGGCAACTGCAGAGTCGGGACGATGGATGCTGACATTGAACGAAGGATAACGATACGCTAAGCGGCGACGGTAATCGTGGGGACGGGGGTCAGCGTTCGAGAGTGGAAGGGGGCACCGGCATCTTCACCGACATACGATCACTCCATTCCCATCCGGGATCCGCGCGAAAAGTGCTCTCAGTCCATTTAAACAATTCTGTCGGAACTGTGGTTCGTTACAAATGCAGGCATACAGCTCCTGGGACAGCCAATCAGCGGTGCCCACAAACCACCGTCGGCCCATCAAGCGAACTGAGTATCTCATCACTCCTGCTCACATCACCCTAACGGGCAGAGAGAGAGATTGAATAACTGAAGTTGAGTGCATTTCGAGATAATATAGGGAATAGGAAAGGCTCGTCGGAAAATAGAGTTTTACTCGTGAATTTTCAAGTTGGTCACACTAACCCGTCGTCAGATGAAATGAACATTGGAGAAAATGAAATGGTCAGATGATTAGTTTGTACTACAGGATGCACAGTTGTTTGTCTGTTTACTAAGCACATACTGTAACTCTACAGCCCTAATAAAAACTCTCCTACTATCTAACCACGTATTTCACCTTCCGTTTTTAGGTAGTACTGGCCTCTTTGGATCGCCCGCCGGCACCACCGCTCCCGGTGGTGGTGGCGGACTTTTTGGCGCAGCCGCCCCGAAGCCCGCCAGTCAGACTGGCCTCTTTGCTGCACCCACTCTAGGCAAGACTGTTTTCGGTTCTTCTACCGGTACAGCTATCAGCGGTGGCGGCGTAGGAGGAGGAGGAGGATTGTTCGGCACTGCCTCTAATGCTGCTGCCGCACCTGGCGGTGGTGGTTTGTTTGGTTCTCCGACACCCGCAGCCGCACCTTCTTCCGGTGGTCTCTTCAGTTCCGCCGCCCCGGCCAGTGGGGGCCTGTTTGGTGCCGCTGCCAGTGGTTTTGGTGCCCCACCGGCTTTCGGTTCTGTTAACGCCGGCCAGTCCAACCCGCTCACATTCCCGATACCTAGTTCACCCTCCACTGGCGTTGGTGGTTTCGGATCCCCGCCTCTCTTTGGCCAGTCTAGTCCATTTGGAGCTGTGGCTGCTGCCAGTCCACCTGCTGGTGGTCTCTTTGCAAGGTAGCTGTTCTTCCCTTGTTTCCACATGCCTTGTCCCGTAAGCCCTGCTTCACGTTTGAATTTTGTTCTTCCTAACTTACATATACCTTTCTACTTTAACTAACTAAGTAGTACACTTTGCATGTTTTTGCCTGTGTTCATTATGTGCGGATGTATTACGCCTGCAACGAGCTACGTTCGGATTTACAGGTTCTAGAGCTTGATAAGGTCATGGAAGACGAAAGACAGAGTGAGGCCGACTCACTGGGGAAACCACGTTAAGGATACATCAACGCATTTCTCACCATAATCCCTCTGACTCCCATTAATCTACTACGACCCGCTATCAGTGCAGACTTTGAGCATTGCCAACTGACTTGGCAACTCTGTCCTCAAGCCTGAGCGTCAGGCTGCAATGAATCATTTTTAATGCAGTTATCATGATATATTTTCGCTGTGTGCGATGCTAGCCGCCCTAACAGTAACCTGGTACGTGTGGAGTGGGGTTTAAGGTCGCGCGTGCCACCTGCTTAGCTTTAGGAACCCCTGCGATCGCGCTCATTCTGGTCCTCTTTACCTTGCCGTGACATCGGCGCAAGGTGCTTGAGCTCGAGGCAAGAGCGCTCATTTCTGTGTAATGCAAACAAATTCAAGCGCGAGCTACCAGTCCTGCGATGGGGCACGTGGCAGACGTCGTTGTTGGCCATGGCCGACCTTTTACTAGCCTACTGTTGAACTGCAGTGACAAGGGATTTCATCCAGGTACAATCACTCATTGCTTGCAATGTTAGTTTGACTCTGTCTTCGTTTCGCTTCACACTGTGCACGTGAGCCAGTGTTTCATTTACACAAACGGATGATGTTCGAGCTGTGTTTTCCTTTTCGCGACATTTCGAAGACATCAGCCATTCAATCGTAGGTGGTTAAAAAAGTCTCATCATTGTAGGCCATAAGTCACTCATTTTATGATTGCATGCGAAGGTTCAAGCTTGAGGTGTTTGTGTGAGCACAAGAACACTTTTTTTCTTATTCTGAGCTTTCGATCTCGGGCAGGCGTCCATAGGCTTTATTAACGCCTTTAGGTGGCCTTTCTCAATAATTTGGTCGCGAAGATATTGGGCCTCGCTTACTTTTTCCGCTGGCCTTCAACCAAGAGTGAATCTGTTTGAAGAACTTGAGCATGCAGCTTCTTTCGTGACCCGCCCAACGGTTTCTTCTATATCCCGAGGGGATAGTCGGAAAAGAAGTAGAACTGGTTCAGGAAACAAAGTTTATTTTAAACTGCAAACATAAACACACCGTATTTATTCGGTCTCCTGGAGTTCTGGAATATTGCAGCCTATCGCGTTCCCGAAACGTCTGGCCCGTGGCTTGGTGGCCCTTGATTGACTGGTTTATGCGCGGGAATCTCTGCGGGAAAATATCTATTATTCTTTCTGCCGCAAACGTGAGCAAAAGTCTGAAACGTGTTCGATACGGCAGCGCACGTTACTTGACTGCCTGAGTCAACATACCGCGGCCAATGCGAAGCATGATTGCGTTGGCGTTTCGCAGTGGGCCGCGCCGTATTAGCGGCTATGACAGCTGAGTAGCTATGCGTTGGTTTTCTGTAGGCCTTCCTTTCAAATTTCTCTGTTCGGATTTCGCTTAACGAGCACATCAAGGAAACGCATTTGCTGCTCTTTTTCTTCTTTCCTTGTGAATTTTACATCAAGGAAGGTTTCGTTGAGCAAGGTATTAAGGTTTGGCAGTACGGTTTTTCCTAACGATAAGGAGCGTATCGTCAACATAACGGCGCTGAAAGAGAGGCTCGTGTTGGATTTTTTTATCGCTGTCATGTGCACTGATGTTTTCGTCAAAAACTGCTCCCCATCGCAAAAATGTGGGGCAGTGCTGTCGATCTGGCCAAACCTTATCCGTGCCCGCGCACTAGTGAAATCATTGGTTGTGAGTAGTTGGCTGTCACCTTGGTTGGGATGTTTACACTCTGGAGATGTTTTGCGATGTCGGTTGGGTTTGCGAATGGTTCCAAATACCTGCCACGGTCCTCCATCACCGTAGCAAAGTTACTAAAAGAGTACGGAACGCTACAGCCCTAGACACTAGCGTTACGTGTACCACGGTGCTTATTAACATACTGGCTCTGATTCAGGTCGATGTTGAATCACTGTCGAACTGTTTACTTGGCCATGCGCGCACGATTGGATTTCTGTGGTAGATCCACTGCGCAGGTCTGCGTATGCATTGTGGACGTATTCGGTCAACTTTAATAACTGTCCATTTCTTGTGTCAGTCTCTTGAATGCCAAGTTGAACGCTTATCAACTTATTATTCAAACAAGAATAGGCGCACACCGATCTACCGTATGGGTGATAGGCAACCAATGGTAGAAATACCTTGTAATGCCGCCTCGACGGGACACGAGAAAACTTACCGTCCACAATACATGTGGCTGTGCGCTAAATTCCAAGAATTGTATGTTTAGGATTAAGGTGAGGGTCAGGAAGCGGGCAGCTGCACTGTTACTGTGCCACTACATCGGTCGGTTTTCTCACGTTTTTTTTTCGCTTTTACTTTCCTTGCCCCTGCAGTCTGGCGAACAATGCGGGTGGATCAACCTTTGGTAGCCTTGCCCACGCAACCTCTGCACCCCCTGCTCCACAGAACCTCTTTGGTGAGTTTAGTTTCCCATTCTGGACTAGGGCTCGCGTCTTAGTGTTTCTCAAACTTCAGTTCAGTTTACTAAGGTTAAGATAGGGGAACGCCTTTGGTTACAAAGTGGCTGAATAAGGAAAATTGAACTGATATTGTTTGCGTACTGACATGGGAGAAGCAAGCAGCCGTTGAACATTCTAAATAAATACACTTAAAGAGCTTTTTCCTTATTATGAGTAGTATAATTACATGCAATAGGACTGTAACTTAAGTGTGTCCAGTTTGCTTCGAAAGAAATTCACACTGGTGGAAGCAACATCCGCGGACAAAGTGTTCCAGGCTGCAGTCAAAATGAGGTCAAAACAGGTTGTTTGACTGCTGAGAGAGAGAGCGACAGACGTACGCTTTACTTTGAAATGGTAAGTACTTAATTTTCAGCGAAAATTCCTCCATTCACCGTGAATAATATTGGGCACACCAACCACATAACATCGTAATATCACAAACGAATGACGGAGGACTGCACATACCGACATTATGAAGAATCGTCATTTGATTATTCGCAAAATGAAGATACAATTGCACTTGCTTCAAAATGGTGCCAACGTCGTGCACCGATGACCTTGCTGTTGTAGTTCGAATAAACAAACAGTGTTAATAATCGGTATTTAATGGGTAAAATTGATCTATATATAAGAAAATTTACGTGAGGATGGAGAGTACGAAAAATGGTGACTTAATTTCAAAAGCCTGCTCTGTACTAATAGCATGCAATGGGTTGTCTTTCTGGTCATTCTCAATTCAGACAAATTTTCGGCAGGATATTTTTCCGAATTAGTGTTAATTTTTTGTGCTATTTTTTTTCATTTTATGCGAAATTAGATCTACTTCTTTATTCTTCTAGGCTCAAGTCCCTCCTTCACCCAGAGACGAGCCTAATCCTACATTTTGCGATCCATTCGCCCTAATGCCATCTTCTGGGAAAGCAACGACCTCTACTTACCACTATTAACTCGTTCTTTAACTCTTAAGAGCGCACCGTCGAGAGGATGGTTGATCATTCCACCTCTCTCGCCGCTAGATAAATATTGTTGTCTAAACTTTTTTCTGTTTCTATAAATAAACTTTATCAACTAATAATTGGCCGTTCTTCTTCCTGTTCTTTTTTTTCGTCGTTTTGTATGTGAATACTTTTGCCCTTTCTCAGTTGCGGCAGGGTAGGCCGGCCGTCAGTAGTCATAAATTATTTCCTCCTCCGGGGTTTAGTTTCGCCCTCGGGTGTAATCTGAGGGATGCCCCATTTATTTCAGCCTGTACTTAGTATCATGGTAGTTGCTGTATCAGTATGTCTAAAGCCGTCCCCCGCTCAAAAGCGTGCGCCTTTTCCTCTTATTTCGGAAGCGCGTTTTGTCTCTGCTGATTCAGCTTAATATTCAATTGAATGGGGTATGTTCTCAGTGGTTTGCCTTCCCGTTGCAACCATTCACTAGAGTCGCCTTCTTAAAACCTTCCACTGTATCCACCATCTGGAATTTGTATTCGTTGATGAACACTCCCCGATCGCTAACAGAACTTACTCGTTCCTCTCTGCCTTGAGGCTCATTCTCGAACCCCGCCAGCAACCGCACAGCGACTAGTAGTAGAACAAGCAGATGAATATTGCCGGCAAAGACAAGGAAGACTGGAATGGTCACTTCTGGATCATTAGCCGTCATCAACCGGCCATACCCAACCCCAGATGGTGCACCACCCGCGGGTCGAATCTGCGACCCGTTGATCAGAAGTCTAACGCTCTAACAAACACGGCTAATAAGCCAGAAATGGCCATTCCAGTCTCCCTTCTCTTTGCCGGCCATACTCGTCCACCATCTGGAATTTTGGTATCGGCTTTATTCGGTGCGATCTATGAAACGATATAATAAACTCAGGACTATATTTATGTATCTATCGTAAAGGGAGCGCTCACCAATCGCGTCACGGTACATATTTGCCCCGTTAACGCTCGATCTATACCCTGTAGACGGCCCCGCAGAAGAGGTTGATGTGACCACTTATGGCAGCCGCCGAGGTTGGAACCCGCGTTCTATTGGTTAGAATTCCAGCGCTCTTACCATCGAATCCTACGCCTGTTGTCCTCTCAGTTGAACTCGAGTTATTAACTTGATAGTGTGCCCCTCTGTGGAACGCGCGTTCGATCGCAATCGTATTGTGGCAGAATTTTTCGTGTTTTACTGCCAATTGATGTCCTTGAATGCGTGCAGAGGCGGATTTTTCAGTCTGACCACAATAAAAGGCATCGCAAGCGTCAACGGGGAACTCGTACACGAATTCTATTTTTCAAATATTTAACCTTAAGGGTGTAGGGTAGGGTTAACTAAAAGAATAAGTCATATGCAGGATCCCACGTAACGCATGCGATGTCGTTTATTGCGGTCAAGCTGGAAAATCTCCCTCTGCGCGTATGTAGGATTATTACTTCGCAGTAAAAAGATGAGACGACTTGTCGCACGTCGCCATTCCCCCATATATACTGGGCTAGCCTTCGCGTGGATCAAAACTCGCATTGGCGGTGTTCGGGCTTTGGCGTTCATTTTCCTATACGCACAATAATCATCGCCATAGTCACCGGGGCAGGGGAATATGCATTTTTCCTCATGGTGGAGGGGGGCGATGTTGACGACCCTCATCCGCCTTGTCCTTAGTTGCTGTCCTGAACTGCTAGGGGTAGTGGCTGATGCAGCGGTATATATAATTGCAATTTCGTTGGGATCCGAGGTGTCCTGTGCGTGTCCGTCGTTTGTTCTTTTGTGTTTGGATTCACGTTTGTGGTAGTTTTGCGATTACCTTTTCGGGTGTTGAGCTGTGTCCGGGGGGATTGGTAGGCGGTTAGTGGACTGGCCTTCGACGAAGGTTGGATGTGAATCGATTGAGCCCTTCAGTCTTGCGACTAGGTGAAAGTGTACGATGTTGTTGCAATATCATTGACGTGAGTTGCCACTAGTTGTAGCTGCCGATGAGGGCTGGTTCCTTCGTGAACATTCAGGACTTGTCTGTGTAATCTAGAGTCAGCCAAAGCATACTTGGTGACTGCCAAAACACTCATTTTGTCTCCTGTTTTGTTTATCTACTTCAAATGTAGAGAAAGGATGGTAAGCTGGGAAACGACCGCTTGTGGTCTACGTTTCTTCAACTAGTCGTTTCCTGGCAGCTTGCTTAGGAATATCCAGATTGGGTCTTGGATTTGACGTCAACTGCTGTAAATGAGGGACGCTCACTGTACCAGCTCAAATCTGCTATGTTAGTTGAGGTGCGTTCAGTTATCCGACCCGATTACTGAATGCAGTCCTGGCTTCGCTCACCCCTGGGGGCAATACCTGTTCGTTTTCCGACAAATATGCATACTTCATTAGGAGGGACTGTTGAGGGTTGTAATATCCTTTTTGCTATAAGTATGTGTGCTTTAGACGCGTTTTCGTGCTCACTCGTTATACTCTGTGGATCAGCTTATTAGTGCTAAACACTTGGAAATACGAATTTTATAGGTCAACAACTTTTATTATTTCACAATCTCAAATAAATGACCTGTAATTCCTGTCGAATGCGAGACTGCCACCTACTGGCTTTCCCATGGTGACTGGCACCTGAAAATAATAGCTACTCAATTGATTTACGTAGCTTATGTTGTATTAAAGTTCAGTTCAGTGTTATTAAGGGAAATATAGACGAATCCTTTGAGCTCCCGATTGATGTCAATGACATTGTTAATTAAAAAAGGCTGACATATAATGGACGTTGGACAAAGTGTTTCTTTGCAAGTCAGGAATGACGACATGGTGCATTTTACACGGCTGACGGCGACCCTCTGGTAGCTCAGGAAACAAGGCAATCAGCTGAGATTTGATGGGCGGCTGGTTCACAAAGTTCTCAGTATAAAAATGGTTGGCGCTCGAAAGTCTTGCGAAGAATTTCGCGAAATACTCGGCTGGATGTTGATTTGGAAAAATATATTCAGTACGGTAGTTGTACGATGTGCAATACTCAACTATTAGCGATTGCTGCGTTATGTTCACATAGGGTTTTTTTTCATTTGACAAAGTTTTTGTCCGGTACCTTGGTCAATTATCTGACGAGCCTTGAACTGGGTATTTCTGCCTGCGGTTGCTCTGGGTGAAATTTCCCGTGCTTCTTCGGAGTAGCAGAAAATTCGGAACCGTCCGTGGTTTAATTCATAATTCGAATTTCCTTGCTGGATGTGTTTCGCGTGCAGATCTTCCTGTTGGTCCAACATCCTCCACATCTTTTTTTTTCACCGGCATCCGAGCACCTGTTTTTTTCGTTTCTCCTATCCTTAAAGTTCTTAATCCGAGCGTTCTCTTCCACAAATCGGTGAACCTTTGGGACCTACGGATCCGGTCTTAGACATCATCTGTTTCTGGTTTAGCTGTAAAGCATAACTCGTTGACTCTGCGACAGTACTCGAAAGCAAAAGGGGACGCCTGAATTTCGCCCTTCAAGTAGGTCACCTTGGTAAATGCCAACCCTATCAGTAAACTGAGCGTTAAGTTCAATGTTTCCTCGGACTCGTTTCCATATTCCTCCATCGTAGTTGGTGTGTGTCTTGAGGAAGGAGACGCAATCACTCGAACAGGAGCTTCAGAGACAGAGTCAGATAAGGGTATTGGATTGTCTAGCTTTTGCAGCATTTATAGGATGTAGTTGCTAGGCCACTACATTCAGATCACAATTTGCAGCTCCTGGATGCAGTTGTGTCGGAGAAACTGGAAGACTACTCGGAACGTGAATGGCCGAGCATGTGGCAGCAGTGAGGAGAAACGATGCCAGCTATCATGTCGTGGTTCATTCTTACGGGACCCAGCCACATTTTCAAGTTAAATGCAGCCAAAATTCCCACTAGAGGCGACAACCGCGTGAGCCGCTACCTGCTCTAGTCATGGTTTTCAGGGCCCTCAATCAGCCAACAAGCGCAGCGGCCTACCCGCTGTATATTCGCTGAACAGACATTGTCAGTAAAGCCCAGTTAACCACACGGAGAACGTGCGGATGACTACTTTTCCTATTGGCCACGTCGGCGAGCCAAATAGCCAAAGAGCTCAGACGTATGACGAAATACGACCGTCAGCCATTCGATTTCAAGCCATCATCGCACCACATGCGATGAGCGTAGGAACCGATAGTCTTGAGAGATACGCTGGAGCATAGCAACTGCATGCTACGACATCTGGCCGGTCAGATGGCAGTTCGACCGTCGATTTCGACGAGGTCCACCGTATGCTACACACCAGGTGGTGCAGGGACGGTGACTTGCGCGTGAATTAGTTTAAAGTGATAGTAGCCTTGCGCTGCAGCTACCGCACTCTCCTCCCCCACCTGAGCCCGGTGTCAAGACAGAGTCAAGAAGACCGGAGATGGGAGAGGGCGCAGGAGGCCGGAAGGCCGAAGAAGGTGTTGGTCAGCAGGAAACGGTGTTCCACACACGTTCGCACAAGAAGGAAGCCGTAACCGTTACAGCTACCGAGACCGGGGGCACAGCACTCCATGCCAGGCAGCGAGGTCCATCCCGACGCGGGTGTAGAAGTCATCAAGGACAATTAACTTGTCCACTTTCGGCACAGTCGCCAGCAATGCGTGCAGGTCCTCGTAGAATTTGTCCTTCGCCGCATCAGAGCTCGTCATTGGGGGAGCGTAGGCGCTGATGATGGTGGCGAACTGGTCTCCCCGAAGAGGCAGGTGGAGGCTCATTAGGCGATCATTGATACCCTGCGGCAGACAGGGCAGAAGTCCCACGAGTGTCATTCCGGATGGCAAAGGTGACACCAGCGTCGCGTCGCTCTGCCTTTGGCCGGTCGCTCCAGAAGGTGTAGTCGGCACCGACCTCCACCAGCTGTTATTTTTGAGGTTAACAACTGCGTATTTTGCGATCTGTGAGTCAAGGCCAGCTGCAGAAGACGTGAAACCTAGCATTTGTTTAGGGCACCTCTTCTAGCCCCTTCCTCCGTGAGGGAGCAAGCAGCGCTGTCCCTCAATAAGGCTGCTCGGACATCCCAGGCGGCTTCCGAACTCCACTTGGGGTCACGGTTTATTTTAAGTGGGAGACCGACCCGAGTTAGCCTTGGCCGCCTACTGGGTTGCTGTCGCCCCCCACAGAAGGACTTTTTGAGAGGGAGGGGGGTGGGAAGTTCGGGTTTTAGATCCCACGGAGTGGGAGTGCCATAAAGAACACATTAAGAAGGAGCCATTGCAGCTTGACTCTCAGTCCGCCAGTCAGCCACTCCACACAAAACACATTGGGCTGACCACGTGGTCCGAGATATCCCGTCAGTTGGCAACCTTCCAAGCCACGGCTTTTAGCGCACCGTGATAGTTTTAAGCGCGTCAGATTGTTTATAGTGAGGAACATGCGCTGAGCTGTCGACCTCACTCTCTCCCCAACCCCACCATCAGACACTGTCCGAGCCGGTCAGTAGCCTGATGTGGGAGTGGGCGCATTGGCCAATGGGGTGGCGTGCCCGTCTTTGCGCGCCACAGCATGACCTGGCCCCCATAACGCACACACCAGGATTTACTTACTGAGGGGATATGGAGGAGCCTTTACCGTCTGAGTCCCAGTCCACCGGTCAGCCACTCGACACACACAGCACATACACTGGGCCGACGGCGTGGTCTGGTGTAAGCATCAGATTGGCAGCCTTCCAACCCACGGTTTCTAGGAAACCGTGATTTTATCAGGTACATTATGATGATTGTGAGGATGTTGTCTATGTATTCTTTGAGATGGTGTGCGCTGATGTGTCTCAGCCTCCGGTGGTTTAATGCAGGTTGTCGTGGAGGCGCATGTGTCCTAATAGGCCAATGCGGTACAAATGTGCCGGAGCAGTGATGGCAGTGGAAGCGGGTGTGTCGACTGTATGTCAGAGCCCCAGGCACTGGTTCACCAGCCTCCATTCAATGGATTCGCAGGTGACCGACCAGGCCGATGCGTGAGTTGAAGTTATGGGTGCAGTGTGGGCAGGAGAAATCAGGAGAGGCTGGGGGATGTCATTCATGGTAGTGGGGGTGGCAGTGGCGGTAAGAATGGCAGGAGCAGAGGGTGTGCATGGGGTAAAGGTGTTATCGCCATCGCGGTGAATTCCGCTGTCATGGATTCGCATGTGACTGAATAGGCCCATGTATCGTATGAATGCGTGAGGACAGTGAGGGCAGTGGAGGCGGCGATCTCTGCTGGGTGTTGGTATTCCAGGCACTGGTTCACCAGTCTCTGGACGATAGATTCTTAAGTGGCAGACCAGGCCGATGCTGTGAGGTGAATGTGCAGTCGCATTGAGGCCAGGTTAGGAATGAGAAAGAGAGGAATACGCTTTATTTT
>WEDG01002216.1:0-69008 GCA_017591395.1 Schistocephalus solidus
CACCACCTGTACGAGACAAATGGAGCGACCAAATGCAAGCTGTGTGGTGCTGCCCCTAACTAGTACCACTACACCCCCCATATATACAATAGACACAATAAAACGGGGAGATGTAGCTGGAGGCTGCTCCTAGGAGAGATGGACAAACGATAGTGTATTGCAGGAAATTCAAACTGTCCTTACAACTCTAAGATGGGGAGGGTGGCGCTGGAGACTGCCACCAGGGTGAGGGATAACACTTTCCTGTGCACACTGCAAGGGCAACTTTCACTCCATCTTCACGACACTTATAGGCCCAGCCCTCACCTATTCAAACAAGGACCCCTATTCAGTCCTAAGGAGCTACTACAACAGAACTGATTCCTGCTCATATAACAGTCTAGCAAAACATGACGTCAACGTTTGCAAGATCTGAAGTTATAGAGAACCTTCGCGACATACAAAAGGCTGAGTCATTTCTGCATACTCTTCAAACGGTAAAATAATAGGCACTTTCTTTGTGTATTAAATACTCACCAAACTTCATACTTAGTTCACTTTCAACAGTTTGGCGTTAATAGCAAGTATAGAAGCGGCACTTCGTCAGCAGGAAATTCTGGCGATCTTACCTGCTGGTCCTGGATTTGTGCTGTTTTCATAATGCCTGCAGCCCACAATCGGTAAAACCCGTCAAAAGAGTGTCATGAATAGTGTAAGGTACGAAGATGAGCCTTTTATTAGCTTAAGCCATATATTAATAAAATTTGAAAATTGGAAGACGGCCTAGTGGATGCAAAGTATCGAGGGCCAGAAATAGGTTACCAGCGTTAGAGCAAATTAAATTGCAAAGCGCGAAAATTCAAGATAATACCATCTCAGAGGCATCTCAACTTCTGGGTTCCAGTCCAGTACGTGCGGACTTAAGTAACAAAAACCTCAAGACAATGGCAACGGCACCTCTTCTGAAGTCAGTCCCAACTTCAGTCCCGACGTCTATCGACCATATCAGCTGCTCTATAGACCGACTGATAAAGACAGCATTTGAAGGGCATCTAACACAACAAGTAAACGTTCCTACTACAGCGCGAAGGGTCAACAGGCTCGTTGTTATATCTCGTCTTCACCAAAGATCCTGACAGTTTTAACGAGGTATATTGTCTTCTTCCACTTGGTCGCAGTGATCATGCAATATTTTTATGGGAGTACGGTTTATATTCCGTAAAACCTGCAAGAAATGAAATGAGGCCCCTATATAGGGTAAGGAAGCTTTTGCAAAACGAGAGCCGAGGCGTAACGAATAGACTGTGATCTTTTCTTCTCCAGGAATGTCAATGAGGACCGGAGTTTATTTAGGGGGCTGTTGTTGTATGTAATGGATTGACACTGCCCGGTTTCAAAACCCAGATTATCATACCGACCACAGTGGCCAACACGAGATGTAAAAACAGAGATAAACAACAAAGAAAGGCTCTGGAAAAAGTATTGCAGAACAAACAAACCTGCAGACTTTCAAGCATACAAAGTTCAAACGAAGAAGTCAAGGGGCTTGAATTCTAAAAGGAGACGAGATTTAAAGTGTGCTTTGCACCACCGAGCAGCTCGAAAAACAAAACTGTTCTACAGTTCCTTAAGAAAATGCACTAGTAACCAAAACCCAACTTCCATTATGAGGAACGATGATGGTTTGGAAATATCGGAAATTAAATGCGAATCTGAGAATTTTTCTCAGTCCATTCAGTTGGTTTTCACCGGGAAGCTGCTTTCATTCCACCTATGTACGAAGCCATAGGAGCGCCAAGTATTCAGGATATTATTTTTCGAGAAGAGGTGATTTTTGAAGAACTAATAAACTTGAATGTATGCAAATTTCCCGGCCCACATGATATTCCACCAAAGCTGGGTTTCAAACTTGTTACAGAGCCGGCCAAACCACTCTCTGGTCTGTGCCAGAAAATCGTAAGATACTTGAATTCTTCCCACAGACTTGAAAACAGTCCACATAAAACCCATGCACAAAAGTCGAAATCGTGCAATTGCGAGCAACTACAGGCCCGTCAGCCTAGCATCCATCTGCTGAAAGATTATATAGAGATCATCAAAAAGAATTTGATGATTTATTTGGAAACCCACAACCTCTTATCCAATGCATAATACGGCTTTCGTAAGGTAAGATCGTGCTTAACGAACTTGGGTTATAGGATGCAAAGCTGAATAAAAACACTTAACGTAAAAGACACGGTGCCTGTGGCATATATTGATTTCCCTAAGGCCTTATATATTATTCCGGTGACCTGGGAGGACCTCGCACAGGATAGGCCGGCAGGGAGAAGATCCGTGAAGACTGGTGCAGAAATCTATGAGGCCAACCGGATCGCCGCCGCCAAGACCAAAAAACTGGCACGAAAGTCACCAGCGTCCTGGACCAACACCGCCAATGCCCAGGCCCTGCCAACATGCCCGCACTGTCAACGCATCTTCCGCGCGCGAATCGGCCTGGTTGGACATCTTCGGACGCAATGCACCAACAATCCGACAATTCCAATTTCTACATCAAATTCTGCCAACCCTCCTTCTGACTCCCCCACTCTCACTCCTGGCATCAATTCCATTACTCCCACCATCATGGAGACCACATCCATCTACTCATCGCCTGTTACCCCCACCACCGCAACTACCACCGCCTTCGCCTTCACTACCACCACCACCACAATCAGCGATGGGGAATCTCTCCTAAGCTGTACTCAATGCGACAGCACATTCACCTCACGCATCGGCCTGGTCGGTCACCTGCGAATCCATCAAACGGAGGCTGGTAAACCAGTGCCTGGGGCTCCGACATACAGTCGACGCGCTCGCCTTCACTGCCCTCACTGCTCCCGCGCATTTACACACCGCATGGGCCTATTAGGACACATGTGCCTCCACGACAACCTCCGGTAAACCACCGGAGGCTAAGCTACATCAGCGCACAATATCTACACCAATACATTGACACCACCCTCACAATCACCATTTACCAGAGTATATCACGGTTTCCTAGAAACCGTGGCTGGGAAGTCTGCCAAACTGACGCTTCCACCAGACCACGCCGTCGGCTCAGTGTATGTGCTGTGTGTGTCGAGTGGCTGACCAGTGGACTGGGAGTCAGACGGCGATGGCTGCTCCATATCCCCTGAGTTAGTGAATCCTGGTGTGTGCGTAATAGGGGCCAGGTCGTGCTGTGGCGCGCGAAGACGGGTACGCCGATCCTTCAGCCAATGCGCCCACTCCCACATCAGGCAACTGACCGGCTCGAACAGTGTCTGATGATGGGGGTTGGGGAGAGAGTGAGGTCGACAGCTCAGCGCATGTTCCTCACTATAAACAATCTGACGCGCTTGAAATTATCACGGTGCGCTAAAAGCCGTGGCTTGGAAGGTTGCCAACTGACGGGATATCTCGGACCGTGTGGTCAGCCCAATGTGTGTTTTTTGTGGAGTGGCGGACTGGCGGACTGAGAGTCAGGCTGAAATGGCTCCTTCTTAATGTGGTCTTTATGGCACTACCACACTGTGGGATCCAAGCCAGGTGTGGTGGTACGCCCAGGGGCGGCTCCGGCCGCACTAGCCACCTGCGCCCTCTCCCATCTCCGGTCTTCTTGACTGTGTCATGAGACCGGGCTCAGGTGGGGGGAGGAGAAGAGTGTGCGGTAACGTTGAGTGCCGCGGTTGGAAGGTTGCCAACTGACAATTACACTCAGACCTCGCAGTTAGTCCAATGTGTGTTGTGTGGAGTGGCTGACTGGTGGTCTGAGAGCCAGGCTGCGATGGTTCCTTCTTAACGTGACCTCTGGCTATCTCACATATGTGAGATGTAAGCCGTTTAACCCCCTGTTGTGTGAAATCCTGGTGCTTGTGTTTGGGGGGCCAGGTCGTGTACGTAGTACACGTAGACGCGGTCACCAGCAGCTACGCCCGCTTCCGCATCAGACAACTGACCGGCTCGGACAGTGGTCTGATTGTGGGGGTGGGGGAGAGAGTGAGGTCAAGAGCTCAGCGTTTTTTCCTCAGTATAAACAATCTGACGCGCTTGAAACTATCACGGTGCGCTAAAAGCCGTGGCTTGGAAGGTTGCCAACTGACAGGATAACTCGAACTGCGTGGTCAGCCAAATATGTGTTTTGTGTGGAGTGGCTGACTGGCGGACTGAGAGTCAGGTTGCAATGGCTCCTTCTTTATGTGGCCTTTATGGCACTCCCACTCCGTGGGATCCGAGCCAGGTGTGGTGGCACGCCCAGGGGCGGCTCCGGCCGCGCCAGCCACCTGCGCCCTCTCTCATCTCCGGTCTGCTTGACTCTGTCTTGACATCGGGCTCAGGTGGAGGAGGAGGAGAGAGTGCGGTAGCTGCAGCGCAAGGCTACTATCACTTAAAACTAATTCACGCGCAAGTCACCGTCCCTGCACCACCTGGTGTGGAGCATACGGTGGACCTCGTCGAAATCGACGGTCGAACTGCCATATATTATTCCGCACCAACGTCAGCTGTACATGTTGAGAAAGATGGGTATCGGATGAAAACCTTTTTACGTGGATCGAAAATTTCCTTATTGGTCGTTCCATGAGCACGACCATAACCAACACCGCACGCATGGCCCTGATCGGTCACTTGCGAATTTATCGATTTCAGACTGGTGAACCGGTGCCTGGGGCCTGTGTCACCGACATTCAGTCGTGGGTCCACCTTCAATGTCTGCACTGTCTTTGCACATAAACTGACTGCATGTGCCTACTTGGCTACAGGCGCCTCCATGAAAATCTGCCGTTAATAACCACAGACCCGCTCACAACATTATACAGTCTCTCCATCAACGCATTCATCGCGTTTGCACACTGGCATCATCAATCAACATTAGCTACTCTCACATTATCGAGAAGTGTTTCCTCTGGCTACATTCGATGTGATTCTCAAACATACGTGAATGTTGTGTCGCACCTATAATGATATGCGCAAATAACGGTCAAGTGTAGGCTGTGATCAGGTGATGTGTGATGGAATGTGTGGCAAGGAGATCCAGGTCATGTGGGCAAAAAATCCAAAATGCTACCTTTATCTCATTGCGGGTTCAACCAGCTCCTCTTACTGAGCAGGAAATATAAACATGGGCTTCTTCTTTATGCGGCTCATCTACTATATGTGTGACCCGAGCTGGAGCCGATCATGGTGGGCTAAGCACCGTTGTTTGGACGGTTTTCAAGTGATAGTAACACCTGGATATCGCAGTCAGTCCAATGTATGTTTGTACGGAGTGGTCGACTGGCGGTCTGACGGCCAGACTGCACTGGCGCATTCTTAAGACGATCACTGGCACTCCCGCTTGTAAGGTGTGAACAGCTCAACTGATTTTGGGTAAAATTAAAGTGCTTGTGTTTTGGAGCCAGGCCATGTACGTGGTTCAAGTAGAAGAGGTCATTAAATAAATCAGAAACTGATCTAATCCCCTGCACAAGTCCACTGATCAGCTCGGACGGTGACTGGTGCCTGAGAATGGAAATAGATATTGAGTTCGATAGATTGACACATTTTCCACTCGATACGCAACCTGACGTGGTTGAGGTTATAACGAAGCGCAATATCCGTTGCCTGGAAGGCTGTAAACGGACGGCTAGCACAGATCACACGGTCAACGATGTGTGGGGTGGCTTACTGGAGTCCGGAGAGTCAGGCATCAATAGCTGCTTCTTATTGTGGCCTTTATGGCGCTGTAAAACAGTGGGATCCGGGGTAGGTGTGACGCCAATCACATGTGTCTGACACCACCTGCGGTCTTATTGACTTTTTTGATACCGGACACAACCGGAGGAATGGTATAAAGAGTGCGGCTGCTGCAACGCAAGCCTACTATCATTTAAAACTAACCCACTCACGTGTCACCATCCCTGCACAAACACGCTGTGGAGCACATGGTAGACTTCGTCTAATTCAACGATCGAACTGTCGGGGAATGCGGCACTTTGGGCAGCTACAATGGGAGAGCGTGGAAGGTGCCACCATTGATTGAGATAGATGAGCGTCGCGTGAGCGTTCTTATATGGAAGTGTGTGGTTTTAGGGGAAAAGGCACCTGGTACCTTCATCGTCAAGCCATTACGCAATCTCCCGGCTGGGTCTGCGTTACACCGTGAACAACAGTTTAGTTTACCTCTCTCCATGTTTTGATTGATTACGTTCGCTTCATGGATTTGTGTGTGATCAAATTCATACATATAATAAGGGTATAATGTTTACGCAATATTTATAATAAAGATGGGTAAGCTGCATGTGCACCCTGTGGGATAGCAACTTTTTTGTATTATGCAGTAATCAGATAAGTTTAAAAACCAGATGCTTATTGTGGCTTACCCTCGTCAGTGATGGTGACAGAAATCATAGACACGAATCACGTCAAAATTGAACAAAAGGCCAAATATTATGTTATAAAACCGATTCATTTTTATATCGTTATACAAAGATTTTAGAGGGAAGTATTTTAAACGGGATTCTGTCGTATTAGTACAACGGTATTTTTTCATTTAATTTGATGAGAGTATTATGGAATAACTTTATAAACCGAATTTTTTCATGCCTGTGCGATACCTACATCTGTAAATGCATTCTTATAAATTTCCACCACTTATATATTATTCACACCTTAACCTGGCAATATTATTTAAAATAACCTCCTACCTGCAGTTAACATTGTATTTATTTCAGGCTCAGGATATCCCAGAAAAAACGAAACATTCTTTCAAAAACTTCTAAAAGCTGTAAAAACTTTGCCTCCACTACTGAATTCCGGAGATCATTCAAGTGTTTTACTAACAGTTCCGTAGAGAATTCATAATAATGGTTCAGCCGGGGAATCATCTTGTGTAGGTTTTCCAATTTACCACGAAAACCAAGGCAAAATATAACATTAATGCGTATCGCCAGGACGCAATCCTTGTTCAGTATCGTATATTGTTTTGCCAGCCAAGATAGGATGCGTAATTCATGTCGGTAATACCGAAAGAATACATCGATTCACTCCATTTTTTAGGCAATGGGTCTATTTACATACTTTTGTTAGCTATTTTGCACGATGCTATACCACCTCGAGACATATTTTGTCCTTCGTGAGTCATAGCTATCAAGTCTCTAGTCCATATTCTAGGTAAGATTGAACGAAGGCGCCGTAGGCTTTTGTTAAATGTGTTCTTGTCGAAAGCTCCAACGGTATTTTAATATAATGTAGTAATCTCGTGGCACTATTTGTTGCCTAAATGCATTGCATTAATGGTTACTGAGTCATCCATGTCCACGAGACTTTATAAGAATTCAAATGTGTTTCATATAATATGTCTCATGTATAAGGTTGCATGATAGCTGATTGACACAGTTGGAGAGCAGCATGATTTCGCATATTGAAATTTGGAAGAAATGTCAGCCCGCTTTTCAGTATATGCAACTTTAGGTTTAAGGGCTTTCTAGCGATAAGGACCATAAATTATTCACCAGAGTTTATCTTCATTGGCAAATATGATCTTAATGTGGCCGAATTCCTGAAGGCTGCCACAAACGAGCAACGGAAAGAAAGGGAGTGAAAACTATTCCCGGATGATTACCACTGCTCACTTCAATCAGTTTGATTTATCCCATCAATAGTGACATGTAATTTTATATGGGAAAGAAATGCTTTTTATTTGTTCGAATCTTTTACATAATACCAAAGGCACTATTTAAGTGTGAAGAGGTACTATTGGGCATTTTGTAACTCCACTTGCACTGCATATACTCCAATGCCCTCCTTAGAAGCGGCTTCGAGTAGCAGAAACGATTTAAAATTCTCTAATAAAATTATCATAAAAAAATTAACAGATCGCACTCTACAAATACTAAAAGAGTTCGGCCCGAATAAACAGCTAATTTAATGGGCATAGAGTGACTTCCTGTTGTCTAGATCCCCCTTGAATAAGGAAATATTTTGGCTGTAGTCCAGAACGAAGGTAGGCTATTTATAAACAGCGGTGAATATATAAACTAAGTCACCCTGTTAATAATTCCTGAAAGCGGAGGGATATAAAAACCAAAATAAGTGTCTCCCTATTGAGAACAAAGGGACTGATTAAGTAGAAGGAATGCTATTAAGCTTTTACTAGACTTAATTTCGGGTGGTAAAGGCAAATCTTGGATGAAAGGTTCATTAAAAATTAACCGGGGTAAATTGAACGCGTTTCTCCCATTAGGCGTTAATCAGAATAACCAGTGTGCGAAAAAATTAATATGGACAGATTTGGCGTTGTTTAAAGTTAAATTACACCATTTGTATGTACTTTAAGAAATTGAGAATGATCTGGAACGCTGGCCCGCGCTTGCACTTCACGAACGCGTTTATATCTAGGATGGTATTGTTCGAGTTATCTGATCGAACTTGACCTGTCTCTCTAGTTTTTTAGAAGGCTAACACGTTTCAGTAGTCCTTGTTGATATTCAAGGACCAATCCTCTTGCGCAGTTGCAACTGCCGCCAGGGTGGCAGATCACTAACCGAACACATTACCACAAATTCGAGTTTGCTGGTGCAGAGTTAGACAGAGACTCGTATCCTGGTTTTCAAGGTGACTAACTAACAGGATCTCACCGAGAATGTGCATTACTTGCAGCTTCGCTCATTAGACTTACAGCCGCTAATGGACAGTTCACGTGCTGAACTACTTATTGCATTCTGACAGTGTAGTGCCGCCGAAATATTTCCAATACTCGGGTTCTATTCTTCCTCACTCTGAGGCTGTTCTATCAGTCCACTTAGCAACATTTTCTGATTCTATACACAAGGCTTCTTCGGGGACAATTCGAATATTTCTGACGAATGTCGTCCTTAGTCCTCATGCCCGACATGAGCAAGTTAGAAGGGTTTCAGCACCAGACAGCTTATCTTGATCGCCCAATTCTTAACTTAAATTCAGAGGACAGACGGAATAGACTGCGACCGTCAAGCTGCGACAGAGGTGACAACATGTACACGTTATTGAATGGGAAAGTCGAAGTGGAGTATTAATTTTTTCCCCAGTGTTCCATACTCGCAATCTTCGACTGAACCCTCCAGATGACATTAAAGGCTGACTGAGTATACGATCTCAAAGGCTGTAATCCTTAGGTGTGTTCATATGAATTCGAAAAATCGTCCTTGTCTTTATATGCGGATTAGTTAAGAAATCTGAATGCCTTTTCGGAGGTCAGGGCAGCCCATAGTGGTGTACGCTAGCAGACAGTACAAAATATTGAACGCACGTATCTGCGGTACAGGTCGTCGCAGTTTGCTGGTCGATAAGCTCAACTCCCTGTTCTTTCCTTGTCGGTATATCTATATAACGCTGAAATATGCAAACCTGACTGCGTATTGCTACCATTCTCGGGAATTACGTGGTATTGGTTGATTTTTTACAGGTGACCAGTACCACCGGTCTCTCACCCTACTTCAGGCGCTTTAACTTCCTTGTCCGTATCTCGGTGGTTTTTAACGTCCCTACTGGGAGTGTCAGCGCTCTTGTCGCATATCTTGGCCAGTGCCGCTGACCAGTTCACTTTGCCCAAACCACTCTTGTATAGATTCCTGTTGGTCACTCCGTTGCTTTGCTTGAAATTTAATTTGTAAATTATAGCAGCAAAATGATATGCTGTTAATGTACCCTGGATTTGTAGATAAATCCTACACCCTTTCCTCTGACTAGCCACTGCTTATGTTCTGCCTCACTGTTATAGACACTATAGTGTCTAACTTGCCTTCGAACGACGAATACTTCTTGATTATTATTTGCCGCCTTTTTATTCGTTTATTTTCCTCTTTGCCCTATTAGATGAGTTTGCACCTCACACAATTTATCTTTCTGTTATCTGTGTTGCCCATGCTCATAAATCCAAGATCTTCAACCTTTGACGTCTCTGAGTATGTCTGCTACCCCGCCCCTTCCTCCTAGATTACTTCTAAATTCTTTAGTCCCATGCAGTTATTTAAGTACCTGCGATTCCAAAAAGTCATCAGATTATCTGTATAGCCCGGATGTTGAATGCTAAATTTCTCCCAAACTGGAACCTTTGATTAAAATTCACCATAAGTAAACCAGGTGATCGAAACTTTTTACTCGGTTTGAGAGGTTTTGCAGCTTCTCGGTGCATTTTCGAAACAGATTACTTTGTTAGACTCCATCGATTTTGCGCAGTATCTCGTTTCGTTTTACTAAATTGGCTAACTTCTTCTTGCAACTCAGGCATGGAAATTTTGAATCCATCGAGAATTGGCGGTGTTTTTTAGTGAAGCTATACGCATAACGAGCAAAATGTTCTGGTAACACTTGATTAAGATTGTTCACTTGTTAGGACCTGAGCTAGGAGGTATTCTAACCGCTCTACATCCCAGATCTGCGTGTGTTGACAAGAGTCTTAGTTTAGGCATCGTGGCTTATTTCGTGAGCCCTGTCCCTGGAAACAGTTGATCTTTCTTAGCCCAACACTCCATCGGCAACAACCAAACAGGAGGGAAATAATGCATGGCACGGCTAGTTCATAACACCTTATGTTCCACAATTACAAGCAATGGATCTCCGTCTTTCAACCAACATTTTTTAGCGGACTACACTTGTGCCCTACTAAATCGAATTTTCTCTCATGCTATCTTAGCACTCCCCCATTTAATTTATTTCAATTGACCCAATTGTTAAAACTCGGTGGAGGGCTTTAGTACTGCCAACGCTCTAACCAACTGAGGTACGAGGCCCCCGCGAGGAGCCGTGATTTAAATCACAATTGGGTCAAGTTACCCGCCCAGGCTAGTGCAATTCTGATACGATTATCGGACTGCTCAGTCAGAATTTCCTGAGCAATAAATCTAGAATCCACCATATTACTAGCAGGTTAAATTTATTAAATGGCCATTTGGGCAGATTTGACCAATGTGTGAGTAAAATCACGGCTCCAGGTGGGGGCCCCGTAATTCAGTTGGCTTTTCTAAAGGCTTGCGTGCGTGGGTTCGAATCCCACCGAATATTCACAATTGGGTCAATGGAATTATTAAAATCAACCAAAATCCCCTATTTATTATTGAATATATTCGAAAAATATAAGACTTATTTCGGTTTCCGACAAAATAATAATCGCCTACTACTGCGTTTGCCCATAGCTAACCGTCTACCAAGACCTTTAAATCTGCTTGCGTCCTCATTATTATCATAATCTATCTTTGTCACCATATGGAATTCGTGCTCACCGCTTAGACCAGTGCTCCAACTAGTTTAACCCATTCAACCCTCTTAGACTTTAAACCATTACCCCTCGTCACAGGGCGAACATTCCTTGATACACTCGACAAGTATTCATACCCATTCCCTGCAACAAATGCACTTCAACTGGGTTCAACAATAGGGAAAATGAAAATTGGACGCGGCACAATTTACTTTTTACCTCCCGCCTGTGGGCTCTTTTTAGCATGAGTGAATCCAGCCCGTTGGAAAAACAACCGAAACGTGTTATTCATTGTAGTGATGGAACTATCAGTGAATACTCAAACGACGATGAAGCCGATGGTCCAACTGCTGAGGTCAAACCAGTGAGTTTGCTGACATTTAGAAACTGCTTACCGCTTTAATTCGACCCACGAAGTACCATGAAGTTAAACAAATTTATTTACCCCTTCGAAAAACAAGCTGAACACCCAAGTTCTAACATGGCCCTCCTGGCTGTGGCAACAAATGAAAAACGCCTCGGAAATGGTGCGCACCGCGTCTGACTGGATGGGCGAAAAGTGCGCTTCCCTGATGGGTGTGACCGAACCAAAGTTTGACCTTTACCTCCGTGAGTACGAGTTTTTGAAGAAACAGGAAGAAGAGGAACTGGCGAATACGTACATCATCGCACCAGAAGAGAGTATCCCCTTGAACTCAGACTTTCGTGCCCACTAACAGTTAGCAAGCTGCATGTACCTTTTAGTTATTCAATTTAATCCTCAATCCATTTGATGCCTATTTTTTTATATGCTTACCATTCGAGTGCTGGGTCACTAATTCGAGCCTCCAGGTCTTCCAATAAACCTCTTCCTTTATTTTAAGCACGATCGCAAAATTTGATTAAATGGCCCTATAACTTTTAACCACGGTTCATGCATATTTGAGAGCAAAACGCGAGGTAAATGTAGCTACTACAGTCAGAGGGCATCTGCGGCGTCTTGTTAGGAAATTTAATATCTCTATTCGTGACTTAGAAAAACGATCGTTTTCTCTGATTATACTCTAGGTGGCAAGCATGTACATATGCTAACACAGTTTTTGATTATAAGATATGGTATGGTTGGGTGGGGCGGATGATAAACAGTCAGTCCTACAACTTACTAAGACCCGGAAACGGGTACACTGGTTACCTTTAGCAACGCTAATTGTTAATTAGAAAGACGCTTTTGGTTGCGTTTTTACTAGTTTAAACATACTATCGGCTTGGAGTTAGTAAAAATCACCCGTTCAATACAATACTTTGAAATCAAGAGAACAGTACTACCTAAAAGCATCTAACTGCCTTCACCCCCTCTGCACTTACCCATGCGGTCGCGTAGACAGCGCATGGCCACATCTCGATCGAAAACGCATCCCAACTACCGGTGACGAACATTTAGGCAACTAATTGAAGAGGCGGTGAAAACAGACCTCAAACGTCTCACTAACCCGTAGTCTAGAACTGACGTTTTTTCACAAAACTGATTGGTTTAACTTTGCGTCTGATTTTTCGGTTGGCCTTTTATGAGAAGCAGCTACCCTGTAGAATGGGCCCGACCGACGAAAACGGCCACAAGTAACCCGTGGTCAAGGTAAGGGTCTGTTTACTATGAACGCAAATCGAGTCACCGTCCGTCTCGCCTTTGCATGTGGTTTACCTTCCTTCAAAACAAGGTACAACAGCTTTCAATGAGGACTAAATTTAAGAAAAAAAGACGAATGGCTTAAAATAAAGAGTTTAAAAATACAGTTGTTGTGAAAACTTACAATGGTTTAGGGGGAGGGGGAAAAATTGTATGAACAAGGCCAAGGCTCAAAGTATGAAAGGTTACGCCAGAGGATTTTCGCGATCTGCAGAAAAGGCTTCGTTTTCTTCTATCGTGGTGAAATTCAGGAAGTGCGAGGGACGATGAACACGGTGGTAGAACTTTTTGGGCTTGAGTGGCTGCAGTTCGTATTTCATGTTCGGGTCGTGGCGAACACCTAAAAATCGACGTTTTTAAACTTCACACTAATGAAACGACATGCATGACAATCTAAAAGCCCCATTTTACTATCCAGTTTAGACTGGCATGACGTGTCAAATAAGGGCAGCTGTGACGTTACGTCCTAGATAATTGTCTCCCAGGGCGCAAAGGGATGCATGTGATTATTTTCTAGGAAGCCCAGTGAACTCCAGATGGTTCACGAAATCTGGGAAATACTGAAATGACGTACAATAGCAGTCCGACTCCAAAGCCTCCGGATAAGCAGATAAACCGAAATATTCGAAGAAGAATAAATATTTGGTGTCAGAATTAGACGACCGCAAAGTGGCAGACGGTGGTTGGGAAGGAAAAAGGGCTGTCGTTTTTAGATCTGGTGATTTTAAAAAGGGTAGGTAGAGCTTGCAATTGCACGCGAGCGATAAAATTATTTTGACTGAAACTGTTGTCGGAGTCGGCGGAACTCTTCAACACAGTACTATTTACACAGCTACGGAACCTCAAAGTGACTGGAATGTAATCAATCTGGCTGGATATCAGATCGGCAGACTTTCGCTTTGGAAGCCCATGTTTGCGAGAGATCGACTATGTCAACCCCGGCAATGTTTTAACCTTGAGTAATCGACAAGCGAGTAATTAGGTGGTTGTTTGGAGAATTGCCGAGCCAATCCAACTACTCCGGTCACAATTTAAATCTCACGACGGGGCGATTTTCCAAATCATTCTTATGACTGTCAGTAAAAGCCCGGTGACGAATGCCGCTACAACAATTACAAGCGCGCGGGCAGATACGAGGTTACTCGTTTCGGCTTCTGGCTCTTCTGTGACAAAGCCACTTTACGGCATCCTAAACATGCAAACCCGGCGGCCCGCCGATCATTAACCACCCACCGACCATTTTGAACACGCACAGTCCGCCAAACACAAGGGTGCCACCTCTGGCTGTCAGCAACATACCTGGGCCGAGTCAGTGGTCACCATTAACTGAAACATTTGTTCTGGTCCCTTTTTAGAACCAACCCATCACGGCGATGTCTTCAGTTTTTTCTCCCGGTAACTGCGACTTGGTCAGGCAATTAAAGTGGTTAAGATACATCCAACTGAGTTCCGACGCAAGCATTAACTAATCCGTTCTCTCTTCAGGCATCTGTCAAATGGTGTATACCAGAATGGCGGCAGGAATCAAGGTGGTGGAGGAAACGTAATCCACTCTGGGGATCTTTGCTGCGTTTATCCAGATTTTAGGCAGATCGTAGACATTTTACTATGCATTGTGGGCCTTTGACTACCAGGATCTAAGAACGTTCGCAAATTCGAGGGCGCGTCTGGTGCAGTGCAGACCACGGCGTGGGTCGCCAGTGTTCGCTGACGTTTGCTTCATAGATTCTTGTGAATCTGCATTAACGTCGAGACCAAACAGCCAACTTGTTGGTTCGTCGGTTTTTCCGTCTAGCACTTGGCCTGTGCAACTAAAACTCGAGGAAAAAGTAACAAGAAGGCGTATTGTTATAGCGGTTCACGGTTATCGTGCCACAGGGCCGCCATGGGATTTTACGGTACTCTATGGGGCAGGTGGTATACCACCTGGAAGATTGTTTCTTAATGCTTCGCAGTCTACTAAATGTTCCCTTGCCAGTGCGAGAGCTAGAATGTCACAGGCGAAAAGTTAAAATAAACGAGGCGTAGACAGACTGAACATACCCATAAAATTGTAATTCCAAGAACCCAGTGAGGGTACCATGAAAAAGCCCAAAAAGCGGTCAGAAAGAAGCATCTGCACTCGTTCATAGTGGCTTGGCAAGTATCCCTTCGGGTTGTTCCCCTTGTCCGTGTTCTGGCGACCCCATTCATAGCCACCTGGAGTGAGTTTGTAGGCACACAGGGAAACAGAGCCCGGAGTAAAGCTGCATGTAATCACGATTGTGCGCTCTCCGTCGTGCTCCGCAAACAGTCTTGCGTGTGTGGTTACATCCTGGGTGGAAGGGAATGTACAGGTGGCAGCAATGCGACATGGAGTTTCATCGAAAATAGATTAATAGAACGCTACCTGCAAGATACGTGTACCACTTTGAGTAGTCAATACGAATTTGCAAAAAGTGGGCACAAAGCCGCTTACTCTATCGCCTAAATTGCTCCAAATAGGTTATGGATTTAAAACCCCATGCTACATGGTAGTAAAAGTCTCCAGGCAAAACTTTGGGAATTTATAAACGGTTTTATACCATAAATTCGATATAAATAAGTCAAAACTACGTGGGACGTCCGGACAGCGCTGACTTACCTGCGGCGAAAGTTGCGGCAGTTCATTCGGTTGGGTATGAATCCAGCCCAGAGGCTCCAACTCCCGTAAATACTCGTCCTGCGGCAGACCGTTGGGCAAATGAACAGTCTGGTGGGTGCCCCACTGAGGCGGCATAACGATGCACCTGATCTCCTTGATCTGGTTGTTGTCAGGCGGCGAAATGCCATACAAGAAGCCACCAATCTGAAAATAAACATGAAATACGACTGCCCATTAAATCGTATTTGCAATAGTGAATAATGACTTTGCTGAAGTTGATAAAAAATCAAGTTTTTAACGCATATACAAGATCGTTTTTGACTACTGGTCAGCTATTTCGATGTTTCAGCGAACGAAGTCTTGTTTCATTAGAGGTCTACCCCACAGTCGCTCGGACAGTATGCACCTATCTTACTAACTGAGAAGAATGTTGGCGAAATGTGACAGGTTAGTCGATGGAGCATAAGACGCGAACTCAGGTGTGCGGTCCGACCATGTACCGCAGCAAATTCAAATGGTTCACTTAAGTCAAAAATCCGATTAGCCAAATCAGGTAACAACGTGAAACAAATATAACCATCACGAAAGTCCTGAAATGCAAACTAGAACTATCAATATAATCAAAATAGCGAGCTGCGAAGATCGAGTCTGCTCCTTAACTATAATTTTTAAACTAACAGAAGTGTAGGTCGAAGTAAATTAATCAACGCCGTCAGCGATAGTCAAAAAATAAGTAAGGATATCGTCTGACTAAGAGTAGGAGAGCCCCGAACCAGATGACTCGTCTCAGATTGAGGCAGATTTGACTAGTTGGCGAGGGTTTAGTGATAGCTGACAAGTCGACAGGACGGCCTGGACGAGAGCAACAAGACTTCTGAACTGTCATGGCATCAAGTGAGATCGAAATACGAGAAATTAGGATATGTTCATACTCATGACCGTGTATTGCCTACTTGTTTGTATCTATTTTAGCGGCTACATTGAACCAGGTTGAGGAGAGGCCCAAATTTATGGTCCCTAATGGTGGAAAAACATAGGACCAAAGCGGGTGACCAAACAAAACAGTTAATAGCCTATGAACCCCACCTGAGCCCGAAGATCGGAAATGGTGATGAATTTCTTGAGGACGTTCTTTGGCAGAATGTAAGTATAGCCATTCTCTTTAATGTCATCCGAACTGACGTAGATGTTGTTGGTTCGGAGATAGAGGTTGGTTGCCGAAATAGCTCGCACTCGCCACTCCGTCTTGCTGCTAAAGTGTTGAGTTTCGTAGTTGGAGGTCGTTGTAGATATAATTTCATCGCCGTGTTTGTTCACAGTCTTTGTCGTGGTGGCGGTGAGTTGTGACTGCTCCTTAGCCTGCTTTTCAATTTCAGCAATCTGCTGACGCTGTTGAGAAGGCGCAGAAATCTCCATGCCTAAGATGATGTCTCGAATTTCGGACTGGGTCAGAGATGCCACGTTAACGCTTAATAGGTGGGAAAAAAATAAAAACGAGTACAATAAAACAAAATATCTTAAGCATTATGACGAACGAAGTAGGAAGGCGCCAGGGTCTAGTTATCTACGATTTCGTAGGTGGCACTTTAAAAGTCCAATTTACCCATCGAATGATACCGCAAGGTGCAGGAGGCACGGAACAGGTACCCCATGTCGAAAAAAAGAACCGGATCAGGATACCTAAGCAGTGGTTGATAATGTAAAACCATAAGATTAGCCTAAATGAGCTGAAAGAGGTGGACCGCCAATACAAGTTCATTATAGGCAGTCGGTAATGTCTTCCTGGCCATAATCTACCAGCAGCTGAGCGACTGCTGGCGGGGCTCGAGAATGATCTCCCAAAGTACTTGCGGGGGAGTGAGCGCCCATCCACCAATCGAAGTTCAGTACTGTCCTCTCTTAATAGGAACCAAATACCGAGGGCCACACCGATTCGTATACTTGAGGAGGCACAGTAATCTCAGGCAGTGATTTTAACTACGTAGGTGTAATTTTTAGGTTGTTGCAAATAAATTAACGCCAAGTTTTGACCAACACACGGAAGAGACTGAGGCAGTAGCTGCTCCAGATGCGTTTTTGCCATCGCCAACCGGCAAACACTCGCCAAAAACGCCCGTTACCGGACATAAACCGATACGCACATAGAGAGTGCATGAGCAGGCTCAGCAACACCATCAGTTTTCCTCCATAAGTCTTTGTAGGTAAACCCTTTTACGTCCGATAGTGATATAGAATGTACGAATGGGTAAATAAATTACTTGTTTTTCTTTCCATAATCCGCTAGGATTAAGTCTTTCAGCTGGTACTCCACCTTTATCCACTCATCAGGCGTCAGAGTTGGCCAGATGTGATGCGGCTCTGTGATAGTAGTTTTGTCTGGCTTCAGGATGACCTTGGCCTTATCGTTATTCACATGCAGAGCACGAAGAATGAGAATTAGACGTGAGAAGGCGGTGTAAGAGCTGATTGTCTTCAGCCAATCATCATAGAGGTTGAAGAGGACCATCTGGGGTTCAGTCGCCTTGAGGATGAGATCGCCAAACTTCTCAACCTTCAGACAGGCCTGGAAGGGTAGTTGTAATTCTGACCCCTATGACAAACAGAAAAAAAACAGTCTATTAGCCTTAAATGCTCAGAAACGAAATTAAATGAGAAATCCATTTAGCAGAAAGGTTATTTTTTAAAATCAACCAAGAAACGAGGGAGGGCTGAAAGAAGGCTCACTGGTTGATAATAGAAAAGGAAGTGAGTTGTCGACGGCCAAAACAGGCACAGAGCAAGAACGTGAGTGATCAACCGCAATACTTTTAAGCAGTCAATTTTGTGGTTAGAAAACAAAAGAGCATGAAACCCATGGAACATTCACCTGATTTTCGTGTATCAGGCAGAAATCTTGTCGGGTACGAGCTGCGGTCGCGACCCAATCCACGAAAGGACAAGTGCCTGATCGGCGGTCGCGTCCGCCGAAAACGGTCAGTGGTCTCACGATCCGCACACGCAAAAAGGCGCCCGAATCATTACTGAACCGACGCGCACGTGGTGGCAATTAAAGCACCACTACTAATTCAACCATAATTTGATAAGTTCCAGTGTTTTGGGCTCCAAAAAACTAACAAGGATGCGTGATACATGAGTGTTCCAGACTGACCGAAAACATGCTTGAAGACCGCATCAGCGGACTGCTAACTGGCCAAGGCGGACAACTTACCTCGTCTAAACGTGGCTGGCAGTCGATTCGAATCTTCTATACTCCCGGCAAAGGTCAACGACCCATCACGATTACTACCGACTAGAGGTTTGTCTTGAGATAAAAAGACCCGAGGTGTAAATTGACGAGAGCCCGGGTATGTGAGAGAAATGAACGAGAGCATAAAGCTGTGACTGAAAGTTAAACGGAGAAGAGTTAATATAAGAGCATCTTTGGTCGCGCCTAACTGGTGGTAGGAAAAAGTTCAGAGGATAAGTTGGAGGTGAAAAAAATAACAGTTCGGGCTGAGAACTTACTTTGATGACAATGTTCGGGAAATCGAGCAAGTGGACTTCCAGCGGGTCCAACATACCCTTTCGGGTGACAATGATCTGCTTCGGCTGCTCCTCTACAGGCAGTGAACGAATGAGAGCAGCCACCTCCTCAGCGGTCTTCCACTTTGCCAGTTGGCCCAAACGTTTCTGGCCAGCCCAAACGGAAGTGTGGATAATCTTCAGGAACAGTTGACCCGTACGCGGATTGAAGATGAAGATAGCGCCGTTGATGGGTTTGGTCGTGAGATTACCTTCAAAGGTCTAGAATAAGAACAAACAGAATCAGTCTGGAAGGTTAAACTTGAAGGATAGTCAGAATTTCCGAGACTTAACCTGTCCAGGTATTTTAATACCGCGTCCTAGAATCGGTTATTTATCAATCAAATACGGTATGACTATTAGCAAATAATACTTAACACAAAGATGATGCACAATATTATGATGTTATAAACAATCAGGTCAAGAAAACGCACCTTGTGAATAGTCACACGGTAGACGTTTGTATCATCTACAAACCAGATGATTTGATTTGAGAACAGCTCGTTGTAGTTCTGTGAACTCAAATAGGGTTCTGTGGGTTCGCTGGAGTACAGCTGGAGAGCCTTTCGGATGCGCTCACGCAGGACATAGAGTGCGGGATTGGCTTTCATGATCTTTACCATAGCCTGTTGAATCAGGGGCTTGCAGCCGGGGAACCAATTACCGTAGGCACTAAAAGAATCCACGAGTAAAGGAATCTATAAACGAAGTGGAAAATTGATGCCTAAATATGCACTAAAAATCCCAAATCACTGGCTTGTATACCACGAAATTAAACAAATGCTTTCGACAGTTCGTCAGGAACAGAGCCAGCCATGAAAATTGCAGGTCTACCGCAAGAAGCGACAGCGTAAAAAGAGACTAAATTACATCACCACGACCAAGAAAAATAACTAACTCGCAGCGATACGCAAAGCAGAATTTAAATAAACACAAATGGTTAGCACTCACCTGTGCAAGTTGTAGGCAAGGTCGATGGCAATCATAACGCCAGTTGGGGATGGGTAAATTGACATGTTGTCAGTGGTGTAGTCCAGGAACTTCGCTCGACAATATCGTTCGATATCGTGGGAATCGAAGTCGCCCCATCGTAGCTGCACGTCAATCCAGAACTTCTGTGTTGTTGTACCATCCATGACATCCCTGAAGAGAGAGGTGTGGGTTAGCTCAAAGTGACGTCCAGAAAAATGCTGATCAGCTTGTGTAGCAGTGGGTCGTCGTACCAGACCTAAATTTCCTTACTTGTGTGACCATTTTCGAATACTATTTTTTTCTGAGGCTTGCTCGTTAACGGGTAAACTTGTTCAAATAACATCAAACAGTTTGTTAAACGTAATAATATCCATAGTAACCCTAACAGGTATGAGTGGCTAAGTAGCTACGGAAGGCTGACGTTATCATCTAGATCAACATTCAAAGAAAACTACAAGAAACCTCACAATACATGTAGCTTAGACGTAATGACATAGAAACCGCAGTCGATCCTCACTGGCATCCTTACTGTTCGTTTGCTGTATTTAACGATGGACGGAAAGTAGCTGAGACGCAATGGTTGATCAGGTATCAAACTCAAACAACACGTTCAAGACATTTACCGGCCCTCCGAACTAAACAAACCAGAATTCGACCACTAAGAGCTCCCATCAGGGATAATTATCAAAGGCATGTTCTAAGGGTGCAGCAGGTAACACGCAGACAGCTGTTTCACGGTTGGTACCGATCATCAGTATGTCCAATGCCTTGTGCAGTGAGGTATAGACAGAACTCAAACAAGCGCGTGACCCTCATTGATGTGATTAGGATGTCACTCGATCGACTGTAAAGAGATCTTAACCACATCAGTGAGGGTCACTCACTTTTTTGACTTCTGTATATACATCGCCGCACAAGGCATATGACGTATCGATGAGCGGTAACAACCGTGAAACAGCTGTCTGCGTCGTACTTGTTGCACCCCTAGCAACACACCTGTGTATTATATGTGGCATGTGTCCCATGACACAACGTTCGTTTATCGCGAGTAGCAAGCTGGTGGGTAGACAGAATGGGACCGAGTGAGATCCTAACCACATCAGTGAGGGTCACGCGCTTGTTTAATTAACAATGGGTTATATTTGAGAGACGATTAATAACTCCCATTCAACTCAGATAACCTAATTACCTGGTCAGTTAGTTATCTTCCAAGTCACGTCTTTCAGGACGTCATGGCATTCCAAATAAACCTCGGATGTATTACAATGAGAAGGGGGATTGAATTGGATCGTTTTTCTTCCTTTCCCATTCCACTGAATACTCACATTATGATTTAGTAGTCAAGCTAAAAGAAGCGAGCACTTGGTTTTCGTTTTTTAACCGTCAGACTTCTTTATTTTCCATTTAGATCTGACACAACGGCGACGCTTGCTTCTGAGGCCCATGCTATAGACTCGGCGTCTACAGATAGGCATCGGTTGAAATTTCAACCAACAGATCTAAAATACCAGTTTATACAGAACCTACTAATTCACGAAAGCAGCCCAAGATAGGAACATGGCGGTGATTTCAAAATATTTAAACTAAGGCAAAGAGGATGTACGCTTACTTTGAATCAGCGAGAAGGCTGGGACGGGAGACCGGCCATTTGTACGAGGCAAATAGAAGGATATCAGCGCAGCTAGAGTTCATCTTGTAGGACTTGCGTGGGTGAATAGTCTCCTTCTGTACGGTCTCAATTTCTAGTGCATCTAGTTCTTGATCGAAGACCTGGCACAAATCCATAACCACAGACTCGTGGATCTTCTGCCACAAGTGAGCACGGAAAATCTGGATAAGGGAGATCTTCAGGGTGGGGATTTTACCATGCATGAAGATGCCTGTGAGATCCAACTGCACCTGGAAGCCGACGTACACCTGGAGATGGCAAACAAACGGGAAATGGATTAAAATATGTTTTACAGCGAGAAACATTGAGATGCATCGAGGAAAAAAAATTGCCTTAATAGCAATTTGATCAATAAGGCTCGAAAGAGCGACATTTGGTCGCAAAACTGCATAAACCTGTGCCGTGCAACCTTGAGAGGCTATACCTTGGACAGCTAATCTAAGCACGCCCGGTCTTCAAGTATGTCAAGTTAAAGTGAGTTTGGAAATCTCGGAATTAACTAGGCTTACGTTGGCACGGTTAATGGTAGGAGACCACCAGAGGGTGAACCGACGGTTGGGAATTTGATTAAGACCGGATCGTTGAGCATTGGTCAGCTTTTTGTATTTCATGGATTCCTCAAAGCCGCTGGCTTTCTCCCTAAAAGAGGAGAACACGCAAAAGCAATCTCATCAAAGAAAATGTAAGTGCCCAGGTAGTTTTTAGTACAAATGCGAGAATATTTGGAAAAAGAAAATTAAAGAGAAATTCATGCGTTTGGTGGCATGAAAGGGACAGGTCTAATCACCCCCGGATGAGAGATGGTCTAGCTAAAAATCTTGATGCGAAACTGGCCGTGCACTCATTCGTCTCGTTGACTTAACAGTGCGACCAGCACACAGGAAAGTTATGTGCGCAAAGGTAAGTAGCAAACCCGTTAAGTGAACCAACAACAAAGTGATGGTTACAAGGTTTCGAAAAAAATACATGTACTAGGATATTTAAGGGAGTAACAGGGAGTACATTGCGTTCGACTCAGCTCCAATTGCGGGTTAGATGTGGTTGGTTGGAAAGGGTTCAACAATTGAATTTTCCTTTCTTCAACTAACCTGAATCTACAACACGAAGACGGCGGCAATGAGAAACGAGCCGACATTCATACATAACTCATTAAGCAGTGAGCTCATGCTAGCAATATGCCACCGTTTCAGCATTACTTTCAGAGTCTTGGCAGGCTTATGCATAGAAAAGAGCGACGAATAGGCGAGAAGCGCTACCCAAAGGCAGCAGAGACGGCAGTGATCGTTCCTGGCTTATTCAGCTGTGCACCAAAGACAGGCAAACGAACCTCGAGTTTTGGACTCATGCTCGTTAGCCCTTCAGCGGGCGCTCTACTTCTGGACCACCAATGTTGGTTGACAGCGGTAAATAACCAGGAAAAAGTAAATGCAATCTCCCTCGCTTTGACGGGCAGAAGGCTCAACAAAAAGTATTTTGTGAGGTTGCTCTCCTAGGCAGCATTCGTTAAGCAATTGTTATAAACTTCTAAAATTAACTAGCACAGTAACAGCGCCAGTGTCATATTCAACTATTTGAAAGAAGCGTCAGTATATTAGCCAATACTGGTTGTTTATGAGACTGATAGTGGAAAGGATTGCGATAAATGATATGCGGAAATAATAATAACAAGGATGATAATGACGATGAGGTTGTTGTTGATGATAATGATTACGGGGATGAAAAAACGGGAAAAGAAAGTCGGACTGATCACTTACCAAAACAAGCCCTCCCAGGTCGGGAAGTACGTGCCCTTAAATAGAGTGTGTTCGAGGATGCCTTCAACACCACCTAGGGCCTGAATCATGTCCGTTCGGTAGTTATTTAAATTCCACAATTTTCCGTCGTGACGCTGGTGAGTCCACCAGAAGGGATTCTGTTTGAGGACTTGGTACTGCTTGAATTCGGTCCGCACACGCCAGCCTTTGTCGTAGGCCAGGGTGTGCCGGTCTTTCTGAAAGAGGGTGTTGATCCGTGGAATACCACGATCCCAACTATCCTCCAGATCCTCCAACGTGAGTCGTCTGTAGAAGGATCAGATATTTAAGATTCATAGGTCAAAAAGTTTGAAATAGAAGTGGTCTATCATGCACAACAAAACCTACCTGTTTTGAGCATTGGCTTCTTGCCGTTTTAGTGAGTACTCGGCCCAGACGCTTTGCGAGTCCCGGAACTCGGTCTCCCAAGTCAAAGTGTACGAGTAGATATTGGGAATCACCTGATCCTCGTTGTGGCTCATGCCAGAACGGAAGTGAGTGATACCAACATCAGTCTGTTTGGACCACCGAAGATCAGATTGTGGGATCAAAACATGTCCCCATGCTCAGCATGCCCAACCCACCGAGTTCCTAAGAGGTGGTGCGAAAACGGTTGGAAAAAATGGGGTCACGCAAGTCAAGACAAACAGATATCAAACAAAAACTGTTTAGACGTTCAATTAGCAAAAACGTTCTGCACAGCTCTTCTCCAAACAAGTAACAGAAAGTGCATCTTGGGCATCTAGGCCGACTTTCCATGCATTTATTATTGAAAATGAGCAATTTTCCGTCTGTTTGTTGTCGGACATGCATGTCTATGCTTCTAGTGGTTTTTGGAGATGGTGCCTGCTATTATAAAGTACGCTGAAAGTAAGTTCGCACCTTTGAACTGGCAAATTCCAACATTGTTGTGAAAATATGATAGCCCTGACTTTCCAAGATTGGTGATTGCTACCAGATCCTAAGGCTTCTTTTCAGAGGTATAAATATAGTTCAAAAACACCCAGCTTCGCCGAGTGGGCGAGTAAGCAGACTGCCCAAGCGAGTAGCTCATACATAACTTCCCACTATTTAGGCAATCATACAGTAACGCTAGAAGGCCAAGAGCATCTCCGTCATCCTAAGTTAGCGGGCATCCTAATGCAAATTCTGCAAAGACAAAAACTGGTTTGGTCCTTCCCAGAATCCTGTAGATTCTGTAACTAAAGTGGATGGACAAGAGGATACAACCTTGTTTACGAGCACCCGAACAACTGAAGGATTTTATCGACAACAGCTGTGTGGTGGAACGATAGCAGACCTCGATCATGACAATTGCGGCAGCAAACCGTCAAGTTCTACTATTAACTAATGAGGCTCAGGATTAACTAAGCTGAAAACTCCAGTGATGTTTCATGTTAGCTCAGGAATAGGTTCGGCCATAAAAGCATCACTCAGTTGGAGGGAATAAATAAAACTTAGGTCAAAAACTGTTTATCCACAGGGAGATATGACTACCATAGAATGTGAATGTCGGTGCGAAAATTCAAGGCAAAAGGCCACGTTGGTTACCTTCGGTGTATAGAAGACAACTGGAGGAAATCGGGCAGGCATCTTGGAATTAAGACCGATCTTAATACGTGTCTGGATCTTGTTTTCACACTTCACTAGCAAGTCAAGAAGGGGTTCGGTTGAAACAGCGGCCTCGCGGAAGTAGGTCATCAGGCCAATGAGAGCAGTATTCCACTTGTTCACAATCTTGGTAAAGGTGGTTGAACCGGAAGCCATCAGAATTTGGCGGACACGATTATGGAACCGTTGCATAGACTCTTCGTCTACTCGCAGGTAGCATTGAGCTGTCCTCTCTTTTGTTACCTATTTGAAGGGCGGACATAAAGTTCAAGTGGAATGACATATACGTAGGACCAACACAAAAATTCAAAAATCTTGTTTCCTTGGTGTGCGAACAGGGGCGCCAGTATGGCTGATTGACGACGGCTACTAAGGCAAAAATGGCCGTCTCGGTCTCCCTTCTCCTTGCCGGTACTTCTTTCAGCATATATAGGACCGTTTAACGGACCTAAGCATACTAGATATAATCAGATGGAATTTATTTATGAGACAAGAAAACGTTTGTCCGCAAGCTTTTGCAGATATAAACATGCATGAAGGCTTTGGGTGAACTTGGTGATCTAAGAGAAGAAACAGCACTGGAACGCAAAGGTACCGAGACAATATAAGTGGGGTGAAGGTTAAAATGCAATTTTTAAAAGCTTGGCCCTTTGATAAAGTGCAATTGGTTGGATTTCTTACTTCTACGTTGAACAAGGCGGGATGCGAATACGAGTTCAATCGTCGTAATCACACAACGCCCACAGTATGCTCCACAAAAGAGTTTTGCAAGGACAGTGGTTTGTGTGCAAATTAGATTTAAGAGATAGAAGACTTACACAGCATCTACCACTATCTCTTCCCTTACTTGTCCGTGTTCGGTGTCAAGACGTAGTCAAGAAGACCGGAGTGGGGGAGGGCGTCGAGCGCGGCCGGACGCTTCTGACAGTGCCGCCACGCCAGAATCAGATCCTACGGAGTGGGAGAACCATAAAGGGCAAAAGTGCGTGGTTCGGCATGAGCTGGCACCTACGCGTGCCCATGTTCGGCACGCCCCTCCCCCCCCCCCTTGTTCGGCACTTGCTCAACCAGAATAACACCTGCTGCACCCTGATTTGACCTCTGTGTTGGTCCAGCGCATCTAAGACGCGACCTGTTTAGGTGGCACGAGATACGAATACACATCTGTAGGCAAAAACGTCATGGTATCGAATGAAAACGCAGCCCCGGCCAATAGACTAAGTTGGAAGAAATCAATCACGTGGTTGGGAAAAATAAGAGCTGCCAAATTTCCGACTGTCGTAGACGGAAACTGGCGATAGTTACGTACAGCTATGAATCGCATCCGGTTAGCTAAAAACGAGGCAGTTCCTTGAATGACCACATGTTTGTAGTTGAATTCGGTGCTGGTTGCATTTTGAACCAACATTATTTAGCGTCATTTCGGTAGTGAAAAAATGAGTATTTTTGGGTAAACCGAGCGTAATTGAAAAAGTTGTGCTCACCTCGTTTTGCAGATGCCACACACCACTGGGCAGATTTGCACTGGAAGCCTGGCTTGGCATCCGACAAGCAGGCAAAATACGACACTCGAATCCGCACATAGCGAATAGCAAATTGGGATTGTCCTTGGAGTAGACAGAAACAAATGAGCTCTCCCAGTCAATCGTTGTCACAGAGCGCGGCAGACGATTCTTTATGTCCCAAAATACAGCCCTACCAAGGTTTACGTCATGCTTCATTAGACGCATCCGACTGTCACGAGGCCAACACTTTTTGTTGTTGTAACCCACAATGTTTTCGTTGTTGGGATCTGGATGTTCGGTGAGGTAGCGCTGGATCAGATCACGGGCTTCCTCAGCCGTGAAACGGAAGAACATCCAGAAGCGCTCAATGTATCGTGTGTAAAGCCGGATGGGATGTGCGATTTCGGTTGCAGTGTCCTAGTAGGGAAACGTAAAAGTAATAATTATTGTACGAAAATGGGACAAAAGCATACACCATAACTATCCTCGCTGCTGTATGTATCAATATAATCTTTATCTTCATCACCGGTAGCATAAAGAACAGTAATAATACTACAACGATCACCATTCTCAGCACTAGCATCGTGACTGTCGCTGCAACGAACATAAACAACAAACGCCAAGAGCACACGCGGTCTTTCCCTGTATAATCCGATTATCACCGGTAATCACACAGTTTTCTATCACACTGCTCAATACTGTGGAGGAGATCGGTTAAGGCCAAAGTTCAATGCGCTGATAAGAGGGTAAAGGGGGTCACGCCACTCAACTGCCCTTTGCATTATGCCTAAAGGTTTTTCTAAACCTTGAAGTGGTGAGTTCTATAAGAACATTTCGAGGAACCTGAGGAAAATTCATGGTAAGAAATAAGACGGGACCAATCACACGTGGGTCAGTTTAAGCAAAGAGAACGGAGTTAAAAACAGCCGGATCTGTGAAGGATGACTTTGTCTGCCATGACCTTACGGATCAAAAATATAGTTTATAACCGCAGTGGAATTTTTGGAGAGCGGCTGGTGTTTGCTATCTTTCTTATACCAGTAATAGGATGATCTATTTACTTTCACTAACCTCAAACAGTAACAAAAAATAGATACAGAAAATACCACAGTGATTGTACGGATTTGCAACTAGAGTGACCGACGGATATATTATAAAAATGCATTCGATGGATTAGGATAAAATCAGGCCTCTTAATGTCATGCTAGGCATACAAGAGGAAGATTGTGGAAGCGTTAATAGTGTAGCAGTAGTAGTAATACCAAAGGTATTCCGAAAGAACATCAAATCTGCAAAAGGCAGACATAACAAACCTGGTATTGCAAAAAGTCGTTGGGCATCTGCGTTGGTCCGGCAATTTCAGACGCTCTTTCTAAGCCGAGCACAAGGAGATCGAGGACGAGGCCGTAGTACTGCATGATGAATGAAGCAAACTGAAGTCCACGGATGATGCCGTAGCTGTTCGTGTGGTTCATGTCTTTATAATTTATCACAACATTATTCTTCGTCGTCATGTAATCTGCAATGTTGTGGTCGACGATTAGACGAAGAAGGCGATTGAGCAGATTCAAATCCACTTTTTCGTAAACCTTTTCGAAGCGCGTCTCCAGAAGGACGTTGCATTCACCATCAGCAGTCTCCCACACATCCTATGACCAAAAATTGTCATCAGAGAATAGACGAGTTGTGTGCTTGTTTAGTGCAGCCTTATGATTATCAGATTGCTTTGCCCACCTCCATGTGCAAGGGTCAACTGCTACCAAAGTGAGTGGCGGCTTAAAAACAGTTCAATTTGACTATGACTAAGACTTCTAAAGCTTATATCAGATCTAAAACTTATTTTTTTGTCGGCAATCTTACCTTTAGGTTATTGACACCCTGGCACCACTTGTAAACCAGAAGTGGAGGTGGTTCCGAGTCAGCAGGCTTAATCCATGGCGGGAATAGTCGTCGTTTGTCGGCTTCATACCAGAGATACTGATCTAAATAGGCATCAGTGATTTTTTCCAGAGGCTCCACATCATACACCGGTACAAGATGACTGTACAGGTCCATGAATTCGATGCCCACCTCCTTGAATGCACGTTGTGTTAATAGATGGCGCTTAATGCGGCTAAGGGCTTCGTGCGGGTTATCATATGCCTGTTCAATCAGACCAAGCTCCTCCCGCTGAGACTGATTTAGGCGGTTTTTAACGCTGTATGACTCTCGAAGTCGCTCGAGAGCAAGGATCAGCAATTTTGTGTCGTGCTTGTAGCTCAACGGAGGAAATGGGATGGGTGAAAAACGCCGACTTTCCAGCCAATGGACTGTGGTGGTGTAGATCGCAACAGCCTCTTCAGCGGTAATATACGGACCATCCTTTAAATAGTTGTGTTGTCGCTCTTGCTCAGCCTTCAGATACAGACGAGTGAGGCGGCCCAAGTTCTTTTTACAGACAGTCTTGTCAACGGTCGCTCCACGACGAATACGTTCACGATTGTAGTGCGCCGTATTTGTCCACCAATCAGCTTTGGCTTTGACATAACGGAGGATCATATTTTCAATGGGCATCGGCATGTTTGGTACCTGAAAGTGTTGGTAAAAGCGAAAGGAATACCTACCTTCCATGGGATATTTGCTTTCCAGCAACGCCAAGCCTCACTCAGGTGCTGTAAATAGTTCGTGCCTTGTTCTGCTTAATGCCCTCAGGCATCATGTCGATAATATCATGCATTACTGCCGCTCGAAGCTCCAGATCGTAGTGAGACTCAACGCGCTGTTTGGTCACCGTCTTCGCAACACCCTTTGAGTGTCGACCCTCAAATTGGCGGGAAAGCAGGTTACCCAGCCAACGCTCCAAAAGGGGTGTAATGCCACGCATGAAAAACAACCATACACGCCAACCAGGAGCCCACATTCCGACGCCAGGGCCTTTGGTGACCGGACCAGTGTTGAATCGGTAATAAAGGAGATGTTTGAGATCCTTACACATTCGAATCTGCCGCATCAATTTGTACTTATAACGGTACATCCCGGTCAGTTGACCGACGTGGGAAAAGATGTACTGCAGACCGTCAGCCAGCTAAAAAAGCAGGGAAATAGCATGAGGTTTATGAACGGGAAAAAGACGGGAAAAGACGAACTGAAGTAAAATCAGTTAGGGCGGTTTCACAGCTCTCATTTGGTGCTCCAAGAGCCACCGTTGAGCAGCTGGGTAGTTCACATACTAACTACCTTCTGGACCCCTGCGGTCTCATCATTAAAGTTCCGAAAATATTGAATCGATAAAGTTAAGCTCTCACCTGATAAGCATCAACGTTCCCCAGGCGATACTGCACATGACTGTCCACGACGAGCTTAGTCAAACGGAGGATCTCTCGACACAAATGGAAGGCGTTACCGAAACGTGATTTCTTGCGCTCCTTCGTGGTAAGAGTTTTTACAGGCTTTAAGTTAAAGTTATAGTCCAAATGCAAGTAGTTGAGGTTTTTTCGGTGAATTAGAAGATTCAGCATATTGTAGCCCTGACGACAAACTTGAAGACCCACCTCCACCCAGTCCAGGGTAGTAGTCTGGAAAAATTTAGTCGACTTGAACGATCGAAACAGATATCTTTTCTTCATTGGCTTCGGCTTTCGATGGTGCAAGGCATTTAAAACGAAGTATTTGAGGAGTTTTTGGTACGAAACCCGAACCTAGATATGAAATCATGATTTCGAAGTGCAAAACTTACTTTAACCGGCATTCCTGAAGGACAATGTTCAAGATACCAACTTTGCACGAGAGGAACATCTAGAGCTCTACGACTATTGCCGGATCGGAGGTTGAAAGGTCTAGGTGCCCATAACAATGCTATTCCATTAGCTGTGTTATCAGTGTAGAGGGGGAGTGTCACTCATAAACGAACGGAAGTCGTCTGGGAGGCTGAATTCCTCGTCGGCATTTTCATCAATATGGGCTTCGGGGACCTCAAAAGTAGAACTTGAGGAAAATCGACTTACTTTAACGGCATGGCGCTGGGAAATCGGGTTGATCAGCGGATCGAAATAAAATGCCGGAAGGTCGGGATCCTCCGTTTTTATAAAAAGAACGTTAGGGTAATGATACCACGAGAGGTGCACTTGAAAAGGGTAGCTATTGTATAGGTACGGAAAGGCGATCCGGTATTCCGTCCTGATGGGCTGGCGAATAATGATCTTGTTGATGTCATTAAATTCATTCCAATCCTCATCACTGAAATAAAAATTAGATTTAAGTAAACACTTACTCAAGATTTTTATCTTTTACGAGAGGCTCAAACTTAGGTCCGCCAGGGATTGCTACATTTAAGGCCTTCGATGTGAAAAATGATTTCAGATCAAACAGATAAAAATAGTTATCGTCCACCAGATCAGTCAACAGACAGTTAGCGAGACGGTAGAGATTAGACATGATCGGGAGAGGGAGGTTCCAACGTCTGTATGTGGTACCGTTTATATATCTGGAAGGGAAAAGAAGAGCCTGGTAAGATATAAAGGATGTGTCCGTTTTAAATGGTTATCAGAGTAAACACAATGTGCGTTGGGGTTAAAAACGGATAAATATGAGCAAAGAAAAGCAAAAATCCTAGCTTATACTGAGCTACGAAGAAAATAGTTATAAGGAATCTTACGGTGTTTCGACAAGAGGATTGCGATCATAGAACCACTCCGCGATTGCACCATCCTCTTCTGGATCAAGATCCATTTGAATGGGTTCTAGAGGTTCAACATCGAGAATGTTATCAGCATAATCAAGAGGCGGCTCTTCGTCATCGAAAGGTGGGAACCGCATCCTTTTAAAGTGACGTCGGTCTCGCTTTTCGCGGCGCATCATGATCCACATGGAGCTCCATTGAGCAATGTAAATGGGCTCGACAACCCATGGAATTTCATTGACAAACGTGATCGCACCGGTTATGTGATAAAGGACTTTGAAATGTCACGGAATTTCAAAAATATACCTTGACGTCGCGGATTTGTTCCCAGGGCATGGGCATATTTTCCAGTAACTTCAAAATTGCATGTGGCATATACTTAAGGGCACCAAGATATACTCGTTTGTCATGTCGAAACTTTCGGTTTGTCATATCGCCATGATCGCGTATGATTTTACGAACATGTTCTGGAGGCATATCCTCCTTCTGCGTGTCCACAAAACCAAATTTTGTCTTCTCTGCATACTTCTTGGATTGTAGTTGCTGCCACTCACGAGCTGAAGCCAAGATCACAAGTTATAATCAATAAAACCGGCAAGTTTCCAATAAAGTGCTAAATATGCGAGTCAAACTCACCCTTCGCCGTCGGGAGCATCGTGATAGCCGAATAGTTGAAGTATTTCGGCTAAGCTGAACACCCCATTCAGTAAAACTTGTTCAGAATTAACAGGTGCTAGTCGCATAAGTTGTCCAAGTTCGGGGCAAGCTTTTGCTATTCAGTTTCCTGAATATCACAGTACTAGCTGTAAAGCATTTTTGTGTAAGCCGATGGCGTTCTAGCAGGAAAATCGATTAATTCAGCCAATAAGGCATTGAAATAATCCACGGGGAAAGGATGATACAAAGTTAATCGTACCACTACACGTTTGATGTAAATTATTTAACTATATTTTATGTTGTCTGTGTATACTTGAATTTATAATTGCAATTGTACATACATTTTGGTCAACCATGGCTATGCCCTAAACCCTCAAAATATATAATATACAAGTACAGATGTGCTACCATTAATTTGGCAGTTAGACACAAAAAGAATCTGCATGTAAGCGTTTAACACGCCGAAAATTAGCAATAAAATTAAAATCCAGCCTGGAGTATAGTGGGATCAATTTTAAACTCCCATATAAAATTTGCTCAAAATAGTGTGATGAAAATAACCGCTATTTCAAGTACGCCGGCCTCCTTATGGACAAGCAACTAAAATTGGCGTCAGAATTAACTTCATGTCATGCTCGAAGATATTTGAAATTTTGACACCCAGCAAACTTAATAGAGAAATTAGCGCAATCGGATTTCCCAGAGATTCAAAAATTAGAGTCTCAGCCAACACCGTCCCCGCCTGGGCCTCTCTAGCCCATCCACCGGAAATATATTAGCCAGCTGGATGCCATTTTTTCGTCGTTTTGGCAGCCCTTTACAGTTTCAATTACCTCACGCAAATTGCATTCTCCGAGAAGCATATTAAGGTAGCATCCTTATATACGTTGCACGGAAACTCCATAGCATCCTACTGCAGGTAACTCCCTCCATATATGTTCGTCCTACGTGACATCCAATAGACTTTGAGGTCCCTATTCAAATTGAAATAGCAAAGCAATTAAATTTTGCAACTGTAAATGTGAGTAATGATCATGAGAAGTTATCTGCGTGTGTAAGCCCGGTGCAATATAACGTTACTTAGACAATCTATAATACCAGGTCATTAATATCACAACAAATGAGTGTCTGTTTGGCATTTGAACTGTTAAACAACTTCCTTCTTCGCACCTTCTTTATTTTCCAATTCAATGTATTGAGAATAATTGGCATGGGCTTTTGATTACCCTATTTTTAACGTGAAATTAAGCACGGTATACAGAGTAACCATGTGGGTAGCAAAAGGTTGAAGGCTATAATTAAATATGACAAGTGCTTCGTGACAATTTCGGGTTAAGTCACTTTAAGTCACTTTACTGAGGGAAGTAGGCTTTCGCCCTTGAGCTCCCTATTCACATGCAAAAATGTCAACAGTACAAACGTTTACAGTGATAACTTTGACGGCATATTCCAAGTGAGATCGAACAAATACCCCGTAGGTTTTTCTGAAGAGTTCCTTATCAATCTGCACAAATCCACGTCTGAGCGCAAATAAGACCTGTGTAGCGCGTTTAGCTGCCAGTAAACACTGTGAAGATGGTTTTAGTGAGGAGTTTATTAGAAAATCGAGGTCCTTCTGTTCCTCAATAATTGAAAGGGGCTGCCCATTGAGAATGTATTGGTAGGAATCATCCTCCTCACTGGTCCTTCTGCTACGCAGTCTTAGGACCACACACTTCCCAACGTTAAAATTTAAGAGCCAAAGAGCAGACCAGCTGCTAAGGCGGTTGAGATCCTCTTGAAGTGCGTGCCCATCGGAATCAGATCTGATGACCCTCCACAATTTAACATCATCTGCAAACATGATGGCTCTGCAATCCTGGTCGTCGACACAGTCGTTGATGTACAATAAGAAGAGTAACGGACCTAATACCGAGCCTTGAGGGACACCACTTAGAAACGGAGTAGGTGCTGACTTCGAGGTATCGACGCACACAGTTTGCAATCTTCCTGTAAGAAAGTCTGCGATCCATGTCAGCAACATTCCTCTTATGCCAATTTCAGATAATTTGTAGATGAGACGTTTGTGTAGGACACTGTCAAACGCCTTCTTGAAATCAGTGTCAACCCTACCATTTCGTCCAGTGCACGAGTCCACTGCTCTGTGGAGAGTAATAAACTATAAAGACAGGAGCGATTCTGTCTGAAGCCATGCTGGAGATCTGAGAGTAATTGGTTTTCCTCAAGGAATTTCATGGTTGCCTTCTTGATTATTGATTCCATTATTTTACCGCAAATGGAGGTTAGGCTGACAGGCCGATAATTGTTGACATTAGATCGAGCACCACTCTTGTATATGGGGTATACATTTGCTGCCTTCCATTCGGATTGCAGTATTCCTGATTCAAATGACGAATTAAATATATGCGCTAGTGGTTTGCACAGTTCGCGGCCAGTTATTTAAAGAACTTGGCCGGTATATCGTCCGGACCAGATGACTTCGCTTCTTTCAGATTTCGCAGTTCTCGTTCCACGAGAGGTTCGTGGAAGAGTATATATTCAAGCACTCGACCGGCGTCTATAACAGCACTGTTGACGTGGTCAAGCTGAAGTTCCGGTTCTCTAGTGAATATCGAGGCAAAAAACCGACCTTATTACTTGGCCTTGTCGAAATTTTCAACGACTTCAACACCATTCCCATCCATGAGTACTGCTACTGGGTCCTTGTTTTTTAGTCGGCTATTGATATAATGGAATGAAATTTTTGGTTTATATTCAGCATGTTGAATAATTCTTGATTCAGAGTTCTTCCTTGCCTGACAAATCATTTTTTACATCGTTTCTTTGATGACAAAATTATTTGAGATGCTCTGCTGACCCTGTTTCCCTGAACACCTTCCATTTTTTATTCTTCTTCTCTAACTGCCTGTTAAGTTCTCTTGTTAACCAGGCGGGGCGACTATTCTTTTTTGCACCTTCACTGGACAAAAGCGTTCAATCAGATCGAGTGAGACTGTCTTAAATGATCGCCAGTCATCCTCTGGATTCCCTTTGTGCAAACAATACCATCTCAAAGACATCAGTTTTTTCCTCATCGCGATTAAATCAGCCTTCCATATATTTTTGCTTGCATTCCGTGCCATTCTGGCACTGAGAATAAAGTGAGTAATCCCACATCAGCGTACTATGGTCACTCTTACCAAGGGGTGCAATAGAATACACTTCATAAATGCTAGAGAAGTCCTTCGTAAATACTAGGTCCAGGCAATTTTCTCTCTGGTTCTCTCTTAATCTCGTTGGTATGTTAACCTTCTGTACCAGAGCTTGGTCGAGAGTGAGATCCATTGGCTTGTGGCCGAAGGAAGTGGGTGCACCATCAACTGTCAGATTTACCCAGTCTTCTGTAGGTGCATTGAAATCTCCAGCAATAAGCACCTCCTGATGACTTGCTACTTCCTTGAGCGTATGGAGGAGGGACTCATCAGCTGCACTTGGAATGTTCGGTGGTCTGTAGATCGTCAAGAATTGTAGGTTCTGTGAACAATCCTTTTTAATCTTTATCCAGAGAAATTCATATGCAAGGAAGATGGCATGTGCTCGTTCGACTGCCGATATTCCTGTCCTAACATATACGGCCACTCCTCCTCCCTTTCTATTTTCTCGGTCTTTTCGAAAAAGTTGGTATCCATCTATCGAAACCTCGCTATCTACGATTTCGGCTTTGAGCCACCTTTCCGTAATGTAACGACATCGGGGGTTTGGTCTGATACTAATGCTTTGAGTTCATCTACTTTCGATAGGAGACTCTGAGCATTGGTGTACAAACATCTCAATTTAGACTGGGTAACTCCTCCATATAGACTACTGCACATTTCGGGCGATTGAATACTAGAGTCTAGCATTGTTTTCCGAGATGAACTGGTGTCCATCCCGCCGACGCTGAGTTCTGGTAAGTGGTCGTCATCCTAGGTTCTGGAGCGCCTTTTTTATTATTCGAGCTCTGTACAGTTGGGTACATCGTATTTAGTGTCCTCCGTCTCGGCGAGAATCCACCTTGATTATGTACGGGGTCTGCCATAAGAAAGACCTCTTTATCACTTTTATTTCCCCGTCCTTTATTTGGAGCCATTTTTCCCATTGCTCGGTCCTCCTCTTCAGCTCTGCTCTCAGCATCCTCATTTTGTACCTTTCCTTCTGTTCGTAATCCGGCTGAAAAACACATCCCTGTGTGAGCTACGAAGAGCCGTTCTCCGTTCTTGGAGGCGTGAAGCCTGAATATTATTTTCAAGAATGATTTTAAGAGGCCTTGGTGATGATAATTCATGTGAAACAGCCGCTTTCCCTAAACGGAATGCTTTGTGCACTGTAACGCATTCGCGATCTCGAAGAATCGAATATGAGTATTCTCGGAAAAGACTGAGTACATGTTCTACCCTTTCCTTTGCAATCAGAGAAGTGGACTCGGGAACCCCTTTAATAACGAGATTGCGTTTTCGGTCGAAAAGTATTTTTGGTGACTTTGAGTTCAGACTTGTTGATAGAGCATCAGTATCAGGAAGCATTCTACTCTGGTCGACGATGTTATTTGCGTCAGTATGAGCAACTATTCCTAAAGTTAATGGCAAACCCCTTTTGGGAACTTGCCAATTTGTCCTGCACTTGCTCCTATATTACCAACAGATGATTGCACTTGAGCATATATCGGTAAGAACGAGCTTTTTCCGGAGTTCAAACCCATTTTTTGTGAAAGCTTCTTGGCCCTTTTCGACTTCGAATTCTTCGTCTTCGGTGCTTCAAATTTGACGAGCTTTTCAACTTCACCCTTTATTGCATCATTCAGCAACGATGCCACATATGTTTGTGTATCCAGCACATTTCTGCTTCTGTCTAAGCTGGATGACAGTAGTAAGGTGCATGAGCTGGTTTGATCTCCCTTTTGAAGGAAGGAAATGCCTACTGATTTACTGAGCTCTGTAGACGCAATGTCTTTAAGCTCTACATTAGGTATTCTTGAGGAAGCTATATTTGCTACGTTATTTCTTTGGTTGGAATTCTCGTTTCTCATCGTCCGGCATAACGTAAAACTGTCAAGGTTCCTTTTAAGGCTTTCCAGCGATGGTAAATCACAATGTCTTCAAGGAGAATATTTTGAAATGCCTGCATGAGATTACCACACATTTGCTAATGACTAAAAGGGAACAGATTCATATCCGTTAATCGTGTTGCATATGGCAAGGAGCTTTTACTCCCAACCATTTTGGTGGCACTCCTCTGTACTCTTTCCAGGCAGTTCTGATCTTGAAGTATCGAGGGTCTCCAGGCTTGTAGAGTATATTCCAAATTTATTTATTTATTGCCAGTTTACAGGCAAGGTCAAAAGAGTTATACAGTAGAGGGTCGAGCTGAGAGTGAAAAAAACTCCTGATCGTTCTTTCAAGTGTTTTCAGGAGAAAAAAACTGCAGCTTATTGAGGGATTAAAGTTCAAGACAGGGAAGCGTTGATACAGGTGCACGGTGCAGTACTTCTCCTTCCAGTGTTATGGATCCGGTATTCTGCACCAGCAGGTACGTCGGTGAATAGCTGTTCGCTGTCGACTGAGGAATAAGCCAATTAAGGTCTGCAGAGCCAGCAATATTGCCCTCAGCATGAAGTCCGCCACAGGATTCAGATTCCGTGAACGCCATCAGAACCGAAGAGAGCTTCCACAGAGTCAGCACCCAAAAGTTTTTGAAGGTGTCCTGAATGTAGAAAAATAGTGACACCTCTCGTAAACAAGGGAAAAGATTTGTTGAATTTCGATACTTCTGGGTAGCTTTTTCAAGATTGCTATAGCGTTTACCGAAAACACACTGACGGTATCCCACGAAGCGGGCCATAGGAAGAAATAAAAATGCATCTCGATGACTGGTGCGCCGAGAGTGGTCGAGCTGCCTCAGAGATGTAAGGGGGATAAATGTACAACTGTTTAAAAGTTTAAACAGTAAAAATAGTCACTTCTGTAATCTGCGAAGCCACAATGGGTTGAGGCTTGTAAGCTCACAGCGTTGTTGGTAGTTTAGGTTTCTGTGTTCTGGAGAGAAAACTCTTTTTGTAAAGAAGTGCTAGAATGATTCTATCTTCTTCCGTTCACTAGCGTGCAGAGGGCCAATTAGAAATGAGCAGTATTCCAGGCTAGATCTGACAAACATTTTATAAAGGCTGATTCTAATATTGACGGTTTTGCAATTTCTGAGAACAAACCCAGTTGTTTGGCGTGCTTTCGAGACAACCAGGGTGCAGTGCTCTGACAGATTAAAACTACTAGAATATGATATGCCCAGATCCTTTATAAATCCATGCACATTAAGGTCGTGACTGTCTATGCTTAGATAGCTTTGATGGTTGTCGCCAATAACCATAACGGAGCACTTGTGCCAAGAAAGCGAAAGGCGCCATGTGCGACACCACTGAGAGAAAGCCTGAAGTAGTTTTTTAAGAGCTCAAGCACGATGTTGCGATCGACCGGTTTATATCGATAGGCAACTTTTAAACCGTTAGCGTACATAAAGGCCCTACAATACTGAAAACAATCAGGAACAACGTTGACAAAGAGACAAAATAGAAGCGTTCCGACCAAACTACCCTGAATAACTCCGCTCCTTTCATGCGTGGGTTTGGAGATAACATCAGAAATTTTAACGCGTTGTGCGTGAGCATTTAAATAAGAGGATATTTACGTCAGACACTTGTTACCTATGCCGAAGGAGGCAAGTTTTAGCAGTAGGAGGTAATTGTCAACACGATCAAAACCTTCGTAAAATCGAAATAAACGGTGTAAATTACAAAACCACTGTCTATATATTGTAGCATATGATCAAAGAAAGAGAGCTGGCAGGTGTCACAAGCACTTTTTAAGAGGAACTTATACTGAGCCGCATTAAGTTAGTTATTCTCTGTTAGGTGAAGCATTATCTTGTCTTTGATCAAGGTCTCTAATTTCTTCGAGACTGCTAGCAGTGTATTTCTTTGCCTAAAGTCGTAAAATGACGTAAATCGGCCATGTTTGAGTATAGGCAGAATGTGCTATTCCTTCCATAAAATAGGGAACATTTCAATTTCAAGAGCAAAATTAAATATCTTATACAGAAGGAATGAAAATATATCATTTGCATAGGCCTTTAGAATGTTGACCGGGACACCATCTGGTCCAGGACTGTAAGATTGACGAAATCGCTGTATGCCTATGATCACCTCCCAGAGGGTAAACGTTATGGTTTCGAGGATGTTACCGGTCTGAACCTGGATGTTAGGAAAGGGGGCGACAGAATATTCACTAAATGTTCTAAACAAAAAGCATTGAAGCCATCAGCTGTCAACTTAGCGTCAGCTTTAGGGTTTCCTAAGGCGTCTCGAAGTACGGGGTGCTGCGTTTTCTCTGCGCTTTACTGTGTGCGAAAAGAGCTTCGTAACCTTCGACGAAGGGTTTTCGGCAAAGTTAACCTCATCGGCTTGTCGTTTTTCGTCAGACAGCCTCTTAGCCTCTTCAACGATTTGTTGGATCAAGGGCAGACGGAGGTGTCGTTTTGTAGATGAAAACGACGGGAGAGTCTACGCAGTCTACGGCGGAATGATAAAGGGAGGTAGACTTTATCCTGGACATTAATTATTTTCTTACGGGGAACAAAACGAGAAATGAGTGGACCTAGAACTTTTGTAAAAAGTATCAGTACAAACATTCACATCTGAACTTACAAAGAAGTTATTCCAGTCGTGGGAGTTTATGTGTGTTAGCAATTCCCTCCTATTTGCTGATCTGAAATCACGGAAAAAGCTATATTTTTTGGAAAACGTTTCATCAGCCTCTATTTCAAGTATAGAAAGAACTATAGTATGATCAGAATTCCCAAGTGGATCTAAAGGTGACACTGACAATGGCTGACAACCTCTACAAAAAAACAAGATCAAGTATGTTTGATCCTCGGGTGGGAAAATCAACTACCTGGTACCACATGCCTATATCTATGGCCTCAAGTTGGTCTTCAAACTTTGCAGGACCGGAATTTGGAAACCAGTGAACTTCAGGAAGATTAAAGTCACCTGCAATCAAGCAGTACTTCAGCTTTAAGTCAAATGCGGCGTGAAATGCTAGCGAGAGACAAAGATCGTAATCCTCGCTGGCATTGGGTGGTCGATAGACACTAACAACGAGCAAAGAGTAGTTATCTTTTAGAACTACTCGGAGCCAACAGCTCTCCTCAACCGCGGTACATTGGCGATTGTCCAATGGAAAAAAATGTAAGTGGTTGCCTAACATAGATACAGCTTCCTCCACCACGACCCTCGTGTCGATCATTCCGAGAAGTTTCTACCGTTGGATTATCGACAATTTACCGCAGTAGAAAAAAGCTGTTGGCTCCGAGTAGATCTAAAAGATAACTGCTCTTTACTCGTTGATTGTGTCTATCGCCCCCCAAACGCAAGCGACGATTACGATCTTCATCTCTCACAGGCATTTTGCGCCGCAGTTGACCTTAATCTGAAGAACTGCTTGATTGCAGGTGACTTCAATCTTCCTGACGTTCATTGGTTTCCACCTTCCGGTCCTGCAAAGTTCGAAAACTTGCTTGAGTCCATAGATATTGACATGCGGGACAAGGTAGTTGATTTTCCCAACCGAGGATCAAATTAACTTGATCTTATTTTCTGTAAAGGTTGTAGGCCATTGTCAATGTTACCTTTCGATCCATTTGGGAGTACTGACCATGCTATAGATCTTTCTACACTAGAACTTGAGGCTGATGAAAGGTTTTCTAAAAATATAATTTTTCCATGATTTCAGATCAGCAAATATGGGTGAATTGCTAACACATCTCAATTCCCACGATTCAACTAACTTCTTTGTATGTTTGGATGTGAAGGTTTGCACTGATACATTCTACCAAATACTACTTCTGCTCATTTCTCGTTTTGTTCCCAAAAAGAAAATAATTACTGTCAAGGATGAAGTCTAACTCCCTTTATCATTTAACCATAGACTGTGTAGACTCCCTCTCTCGGAATGCTTTTTTTGTCTCGAACATTTAGTGAATATTCTGTTGCTCCCATTCCTAACATCCAGGTTCAGACCGGTAACATTGAAGCTATCAGCTGTCAACTTAGCGTCAGCTTTAGGGTTTCCTAAGGCATCTCAAAGTATGGGGTGCTGAGTTTTTATCTGCACTTTTACTGTGCGCGAAAAGCGCTTCGCAACATTTAACGAAGGGTTTTCGTCCAAGTTGACCTCATCAGCTAGTCGTTTTTCGTCAGACGGCCTCTTAGCCTCTTCAAAGATTTGTTGGATCAAGGGCAGGATGGAAGTGTCATTTTGTAGATGAAAACGACGGGAGAGTCTACGCAGTCTATGGTTAAATGATAAAGGGAGTTAGACTTCATCTTTGACATTAATTATTTTCTTTTTGGGAACAAAACGAGAAATGAGCAGAAGTAGTATTTGGTAGAATGTATCAGTGCAAACCTTCACATCCAAACATACAAAGAAGTTAGTTGAATCGTGGGAATTGAGATGTGTTAGCAATTCACCCATATTTGCTGATCTGAAATCATGGAAAAATTATATTTTTAGAAAACCTTTCATCAGCCTCAAGTTCTAGTGTAGAAAGATCTATAGCATGGTCAGCACTCCCAAATGGATCGAAAGGTAACATTGACAATGGCCTACAACCTTTACAGAAAATAAGATCAAGTTTATTTGATCCTCGGTTGTGAAAATCAACTACCTTGTCCCGCATGTCAATATCTATGGACTCAAGCAAGTTTTCGAACTTTGCAGGACCGGAAGGTGGAAACCAATGAACGTCAGGAAGATTGAAGTCACCTGCAATCAAGCAGTACTTCAGATTAAGGTCAACTGCGGCGCAAAATGCCTGTGAGAGATGAAGATCGTAATCGTCGCTTGCGTTTGGGGGGCGATAGACACAATCAACGAGTAAAGAGCAGTTATCTTTTAGATCTACTCGGAGCCAACAGCTTTTTTCTACTGCGGTAAATTGTCGATAATCCAACGGCAGAAACTTCTCGGAATGATCGACACGAGGGTCGTGGTGGAGGAAGCTGTATCTATGTTAGGCAACCACTTACATTTTTTTCCATTGGACAATCGCCAATGTACCGCGGTTGAGGAGAGCTGTTGGCTCCGAGTAGTTCTAAAAGATAACTACTCTTTGCTCGTTGTTAGTGTCTATCGACCACCCAATGTCAGCGAGGATTACGATCTTTGTCTCTCGCTAGCATTTCACGCCGCATTTGACTTAAAAGCTGAAGTACTGCTTGATTGCAGGTGACTTTAATCTTCCTGAAGTTCACTGGTTTCCAAATTCCGGTCCCTGCAAAGTTTGAAGACCAACTTGAGGCCATAGATATAGGCATGTGGTACCAGGTAGTTGATTTTTCCCACCCGAGGATCAAACATACTTGATCTTGTTTTTTTGTAGAGGTTGTCAGCCATTGTCAGTGTCACCTTTTAGATCCACTTGGGAATTCTGATCATACTATAGTTCTTTCTATACTTAGAAAATAGAGGCTGATGAAACGTTTTCCAAAAAATATAGCTTTTTCCATGATTTCAGATCAGCAAATAGGAGGGAATTGCTAACACACATAAACTCCCACGACTGGAATAACTTCTTTGTAAGTTCAGATGTGAATGTTTGTACTGATACTTTTTACAAAAGTTCTAGGTCCACTCATTTCTCGTTTTGTTCCCCGTAAGAAAATAATTAATGTCCAGGATAAAGTCTACCTCCCTTTATCATTCCGCCGTAGACTGCGTAGACTCTCCCGTCATTTTCATCTACAAAACGACACCTCCGTCCTGCCCTTGATCCAACAAATCGTTGAAGAGGCTAAGAGGCTGTCTGACGAAAAACGACAAGCCGATGAGGTTAACTTTGCCGAAAACCCTTCGTCGAAGGTTACGAAGCTCTTTTCGCACACAGTAAAAGCGCAGAGAAAAACGCAGCACCCCGTACTTCGAGACGCCTTAGGAAACCCTAAAGCTGACGCTAAGTTGACAGCTGATGGCTTCAATGCTTTTTGTTTAGAACATTTAGTGAATATTCTGTCGCCCCCTTTCCTAACATCCAGGTTCAGACCGGTAACATCCTCGAAACCATAACGTTTACCCTCTGGGAGGTGATCATAGGCATACAGCGATTTCGTCAATCTTACAGTCCTGGACCAGATGGTGTCCCGGTCAACATTCTAAAGGCCTATGCAAATGATATATTTTCATCCCTTCTGTATAAGATATTTAATTTTGCTCTTGAAATTGAAATGTTCCCTATTTTATGGAAGGAATAGCACATTCTGCCTATACTCAAACATGGCCGATTAACGTCATTTTACGACTTTAGGCAAAGAAATACACTGCTAGCAGTCTCGAAGAAATTAGAGACCTTGATCAAAGACAAGATAATGCTTCACCTAACAGAGAATAACTAACTTACTGCGGCTCAGTATAAGTTCCTCGAAAAAAGTTCTTGTGACACCTGCCAGATCTCTTTCTTTGATCATGTGCTACAATATAGAGACAGCGGTTTTGCAATTTTCACCTCGATTTCACTTATTCTTTTGGTCGTGTTGACCATGATCTTTTACTGCTGAAACTTGCCTCCTACGGCATAGGTCACAAGCTTCTGTTTTTAATATTTTCCTATTTGAATGCTCGCGCTCAACTGGTTAAAATTTTGATGTTATCTCCACTCCAACGCATGTGAAGAGCGGAGTTATTCAGGGCAGCGTACTCGACGCGCTTCTATTTTGCCTCTTTTTCAACGATGTTCCTGATTTTGTTCAATTATGGTAGGCCCTTTATGTACGCTGACGATTTTAAAGTTGCCTATCGATATAAACCGGTCGATCGCAACCTCGTGCTTGAGCTCTTAAAAGAGGATCTTCAGGCCTTCGCTCAGTGGTGTCGCACATGGCGCCTTTCACCTTTCTTGGCAAAAGTGCTCCGTTATGGTTATTGGCGACAACCATCAAAGCCATCTAAGCATAGACAGTCACGACCTTAATATGCATGGATTTATAAAGGATCTGGGCATATCATATTCTAGTAGTTTTAATCTGCCAGAGAACTGCGCCTGGTTGTCTCGAAAGCACGCCAAACTAATGTATGTCAGGCGTAATCTGGAATACTGCTCGTTTCTATTAAGCCTTCTGCACGTTTAGTGAACGAAAGAAGATAGAATCAGTCCAGCACCTCTTTACAAAAGATTTTTCTATTCAGAACACCGAAACCTGTCCTACCGACAACGCTGTAAGCTTACAAGCCTTGACCCGCTGTGGCTTTGCAGATTACAGAAGGGACTATTTTTACTGTTTAAACTACTAAACAGTCGTACATTTAACCCCCTTACATCTCTGAGGCAGCTCGACCACTCTCGGCGCACCAGTCATCGAGATGTATTTTTATTTCTTCCATTGGCACGCACAGTTAGATACCAACAGTTTTTTCGGTAAACGCTAAAGCAATCTGCAATAAGCTACCTAGAAGTATCAAAATTAAACAAAGCTATCCCGTGTTTATGCGAACTGTCACTAGTTTTCTACATTTAGGACAACTTCCAAAACCTTTGGGAAGCTGGCTCTGTGGAAGCTCTCTTCGGTTCTGATGGCGTTCACGGACTCTGAATCCTGTGCCGAACTTCATGCTGAGGGTAATATTGCTGGCTCTGCAGACCTCAATCGGCTTGTTTCTCAGTCGACAGCGAACAGCCGCTTGCCGACATACCTGCTGGTGCAGAATACCGGATCCGTAAACACTGAATGGAGAAGTTCTTCACCGGGCACCTGTGTTAACGCGTCCCTGTCCCGAACATTAATTACTCAATAAGCTGCAGTTTTTTCTCCTGAAAACACCTGAAACAGCGATCAGGAGTTTTTTTCACTGTCAGCTTGACCCTCTACTGTATATATTTGTTTGACCTTGCCTGTAAACTGGCATTAAATAAATAAAATAAAAAAAGTTGCCCGCAATAGAGCAGTACTTCAGATTTAAGTCAGCTGCGGCGTGAAATGCCTGCGAGTGACAAAGATCGTAATCCTCGCTGGCATGGGTGGGGACGATAGAGACAACCTATCGAAGTTTTCCAAAAATCTTAGCCAAGAGATCTTCATCGAAATCCAAAAAGGCTCGTCTGATGGCACGCTACACAACCATTAAACTCTTCGCTATTTTCGAGTAGTGAGAGGATGGTTTATGGTGGTGGTCATCAGCACACCGAGGTCCATTTTGGTTTCGACGTCTTGTTAAGCTTCACCATTGATAATGTAGCTTCTACTGTCGGCAGATCCGGATGGGTTGCTTAAGCTAAGTGTTGTACAATTATCGACGTCAAACCGCAAAAGCCAATGATTCGACCACTCCTCCAACCGAGTTAAGTTGATGTGTAATTTATCTTCGTTAGCAGAACTTTGGATTACGTTCCAGATTTTCATTTCATCGGCAAAATTGCTGCTTCACAGTCCAGATCCCGTACACAATCGTCCACGTTTATTGGGAACATTATTAATAATAATAATAATAATAGTTGTATTTAATGCCGGTTTTTAGGCATTGTCAGGTGAAATATTCAGTGGGTAGAGGCTGGCAGTGAAAAAAAACTCCTTAATATATATCATTATAAATGTTTTTTCTATCTTTATGTTATTCAGGAGAAAAAACTTCCGCCTGTAAGGATGAAAGAAATTCAGATCAGGGAAGGGTTACCACAATTGCAGTCTGTATGCAGTCTCTCTGTCTTTGCTAGGAACCGGGATTTTGCCCCAGGCAAGAAAGCATCCGTGTACGGTTGCTCACTGTCTGCCGAAGAAGTCAGCGGGTGCAGGCTGCAGAGACGGTGTCGTATACCTCAAGGTAACACCTGGGATCGGGTTCAGATGCCACGCACTCCGTCGGACAGGAAAACAGATTCTACCATGTCGGTACCCAGAATTCTTGGAAACTGTTCTGAATGCAAAAACTAGTAATAGTTATCTTAAACAAAGAATAACTCCGCTGGATTTTTATATTATGGGGAAGTTATGTTATGGGAAGTCCCTTCTGCACTCGGTTAAACCATAAGGGATCAGTGTTTACAAGCCCACGGCGTTCTTGATACGACAGATTACGGTGCTCCAACGATAAAATTCTTTTTAAGAAGAAGTGCTGGACCGATTCTATTTTCTTCCGTTCGCTAGCGCGCATAAGGCTAAATAGAAACGAGCAGTATTCCAGGCCAGGTCTAACGTACATTTTATAAAGGCGGAGTCTAATATCAATAGTTTTAAAATTTCGGAGGATAAACCCTGCAGTTCTGCGTGCTTTGGGGACAATCAGGGCGCAATGCTCTGAAAGATTGAGACCATTGGAATATGATATGCCCAGGTCCTTAACAACGCCATGTACATTTATATTGTGGCCATCTATGCTTAGATGAGGCTGATGGTTGTCACCGACAACCATAACGGAACATTTGTGCCAAGAAAGGGAAAGGCGCCATGTGCAGCACCACTGGGCAAAGGCCTCGAGATCATTTTTAATAGTTCAAGCACGGTGTCGCGATCTGCCGGCCTTGTATCGATAGGCAACTTTTAAATCGTCGGCATACATAAAGGGCCTACCATTTCGAAATAAACCTGGCACATCATTGACAAAAAGACAAAATAAAAGCGGGCCTAGCACACTACCCTGAATAACTCCACTCCTCACACGTGCCGAGTTTGAGATAGCATTGGCGATCTTAACATGTTGTGTACGAGAGCTCAGGTAAGAAGATATCAAGCTCAGAAGTTTACGACGTATACCGAAAGAGGAGAGTTTCAGGAGAAGAAGGGCATGGTCAACACTATCGAAGGCCTTGGTGAAATCGAAATAGACTATGTAAAGTGCAAAGCCATTATCCCTAGATTGTAGAACATGATCAAAGAAAGAGAGCTGACATGTATCACAAGACCTTGTTTTGAAGAACCCATGCTGGGCTGCACTCAATAGGTTATTCTCAGTTAAATGATACATCATCTTATCTTTGATCAAGGTCTCCAGGATTTTTGAAGCTGCGGACAGTGTGTTTATGGGCCGAAAATCATCAAATGACGTAGATTGACCGTGCTTGGGGATAGGTAGAATGTGCGATTCCTTCCATACACTGGGAAAGGTTTCACTTTCAAGAGCTTGATTAAATATCTTACATAGAAGTGACGGGAAAATATCATTAGCATCCGCCTTTATAATACTGATCGGTACGCCATCTGGTCCAGGACTATAAGATTGACGAAAACGTCGAATGGCTATGGTTACGTCCCAGAGGGTAAAAGTTATGGTCTCGCGGACAGCACCAGTCCAAACCTGGATGGGCGGAGGGGGAGCGGTTGAATTTTTAATAAATGTTCTGGACAAGAGAACGTTAAAACTATCAGCCGTCAATTTGTCATCAACTACAGGATTTCCAACGGAGTCCAGTAGTACGGGATGCCATGTTTTACTTTGGGTTCTTATTGCGCGTGAAAAACGCTTCGCTACATTTAACGAACGGTTTTCAACATATTTGACCGCTTCGGCTAGCCGTTTTTCTTCGGTTAGCCTCTTGGCCTGCTCAAAAATACGGTGAATCAAAGGCAGAACGGAAATGTCGTTTTGCAAATGGAATCGACGAGAGAGTTTACGCAACCTATGGTGAAAAGATAAAGTGAGATAAACCTCATCCGTGACATTACTTTATTTCTTACGGGGAACAAAACGAGAAATAAGTGGATCTAAAACTTCGTAAAGCATAGCGGTACAAGTTTTCATATCCTGACACTTAAATAAATTAGACTAGTCGTGGGAGTTAAGATGTATCAATAATTCTGTCGAAAGCGCTAATCGAAAATCAAAGAAAAAGCTATATTTTTCGGAAAACGTTTCATCTGTTTCGAGTTGTAGTGTTGAAACAACGATATCATGGTCTGAGTTCCTAAGTGGGCCTTATGATGACACTGTCAAAGGCAGGCAACCTATGCAGAAGATGAGATCAAGTATGCTTGATCCTCGGGTAGGGAAGTCAACAACCTGGGTCCACATGCCAATATCTACGGCCTCGAGAAAGTCCTCGAACTTTATGGGGCCGGAGGGACCGGAAACCAGCGAATGTCAGGAAGGTTGAAATCACCTGCAATTAAGCAATACTTAAAATTTAAATCAACTGCAGCATGGAATGCTTGTGAGATACAAAGATAGAAATCCTCACTGGTATGGGGTGGGCAAAAGACAAAGCCAATGAGTAAAGAGTCCTATTTTTAAGGCTATTTGAAGACAGCAGCTCTCGTCAACCGCAGTTAATTGTGGATGATCTAAGGTCCGAAATGCCAGCGCTTGTTTAATATAGATACAGCTTCCTCCACCACGACTGTCACGGCGATCATTTGGAGTACATGTATAACCTATAAGAGAGAGTTCGGGGTCAGCTACGAAAGGTGTTGCCCATGTTTCAGTTACTATAACGATATCTTGATAGTGGACAAAGATTAGAGTCTGAAGCAGGGGCATTTTATTGAGCAAGGATCTGGCATTTAGAACGAAAAGTTTAAGTGGGCAATGGAGAAGTTCTTCCCCGGGCACCTGTGTTAACGCGTCCCTGTCCCGAACATTAATTACTCAATAAGCTGCAAGTTTTTTCTCCTGAAAACACCTGAAACAGCGATCATGAGTTTTTTTCACTGTCAGCTTGACCCTCTACTGTATATATTTGTTGACCTTGCCTGTTAACTGGCATTAAATAAATAAAATAAAAAAGTAGCCCGCAATAAAGCAGTACTTCAGATTTAAGTCAGCTGCGGCGTGAAATGCCTGCGAGTGACAAAGATCGTAATCCTCGCTGGCATGGGTGGGGACGATAGAGACAACCTAACGAATTTTCCAAAAATCTTAGCCAAGAGATCTTCATCGAAATCCAAAAAGGCTCGTCTGATGGCACGCTACACAACCATTAAACTCTTCGCTATTTTCGAGTAGTGAGAGGATGGTTTATGGTGGTGGTCATCAGCACACCGAGGTCCATTTTGGTTTCGACGTCTTGTAAAGCTTCACCATTGATAATGTAGCTTCTACTGTCGGCAGATCCGGATGGGTTGCTTAAGCTAAGTGTTGTACAATTATCGACGTCAAACCGCAAAAGCCAATGATTCGACCACTCCTCCAACAGAGTTAAGTTGATGTGTAATTTATCTTCGTTAGCAGAACTTGGATTACGTTCCAGATTTTCATTTCATCGGCAAACATTGCTGCTTCACAGTCCAGATGCCGTACAGAATCATCCACGTATATCGGGAACAGTATTGGTCCTGGTAATGCACCGTGAGGAACCACACTCGACTGCAGCAGAAATTGACCTCTATTGGCCGATGCACACAACCTGGTGCCGACACACGTGGATGTTTTTAATCCACTTGAGGAGGTTATCTCTCATTCCAATTATTTCCCACTTGTATAACAGTCTTTGGTTGCGGCACAGTGTTGAAGGCATTTTGAACGTCAATGAAGGCAATGTGAACCGCATGTCTATCATAAAGTGCTTGGGTCCACCTCTGGAGTGCTTGCAGCAAATTTGTTGTGCTGGATTTTCCTTTTCTAACCCCGTATTGAGAGTTTGATAACCAATTATGAGTCCCGAGAAATTTCACCAATTCGCTTATGATGATCCTTTCCAGAACCTTCCAAAGGATGCATGTCATTATTATGGGCCCATAGTTTGTCACTGAGGCCCGGCTACCACTTTTGTACAAGGCAGTTATATGTGCCAGCTTTCAATCAACAGGAAGTATTCCGGAGTCCAATGACTTTTGAATGAGCACTGACAGAGGTGCGGAAAGTTCATTGGCGAGTTCTTTCAGAAGTTTGGGTGAAAGCTCATCTGGTTCTGGAGATTTCGACTCTTTAATTTCCTTAAATTCCCTTCGGAGCAATAATTCTGCGAAAAAGAATGTGCCTAATGCTTGCAGTCGGCAGGTTATCCGCTGACGGACGAAGGAACCGTGCATCGTTTGTGTAGACTGAGCGGTAGAACTGGGAACAGTACTCGTCTTTGTCCCTGTTTTCAGGTTGACGACCATGGGAGTCTTAATTATTGGGATTTGATGCTTGTTCCTTATACATCTGCGGAGTTAACTGTGGACAAACTATGGATTCTGCGTTGACATTTGCAGTAAAGTATTCTCGAATTCTCGTTGCGTTTTAAAGATAAGGCTTCTCAGTTTGTTACTCTGTGTTTAATACTTGCTAAAATATGCACTTTGATTAGACGCGATATTTTCTCCGCAATTTGGGCTTCCTGTTTATTACGTTGCTTATTTTGCTATCTAGCCACCCACGACGCTTGCTCTGATAAACACTCGTAAGTGGGCAGTGGTTTTCCATGAGTTGCAGAAGAACATTCCGGAAGAACCCCCAATCTTCGTTCACAGTGCTTGAAAGCATCAACGCCATGCTGAGGCAAGTGCAACTGCGATGGAGCGGCCACCTGGTGAGAATGGACGACGAGCGACTACCCAAACACCTTTTCTACGGAGATGTCGCTACGGTTACTCGCCGACAGGGAGGTCAAAAACGACGCTACAAGGAAACTTTGAAGAAATCGCTGAAGCAACTGCAAATCAACCCGGTGGCCTGGTTGGACCTCGCCCAGGATAGACCGACATGGAGAAGATCCATGAAGACTGGTTAAGAAATATACGAGGCCAACCGGATCGCCACCGTTAAGGCCAAAAGAGCGGCACGAAAGTCACCAGCGCCCAGGACCAACACCGTCGATGCCCAGGCCCTGCCAACATGCCCGCGCTGTCAACGCATCTTCCGCGCACTAATCGGCCTCGTTGGACATCTTCGGACGCAATGCACCAACACTCCGACAATTCCAAATTCTACGTCAAATTCTGCCAACCCTCCTTCAGACTCCCCACCCTAAATCCTGGCATCAATTCAACTACTCCCACTATCATAGAGACAACATCCCAATAATAATCGCCTGTAACCTCCAACACCACCATCAGCGATGGGGAATCTCTCCTAAACTGTCCTCAGTGTGACCGCACATTCACCTCACACACCGGCCGGGTCGGTCACTTGCAAATCCATCGCACAGAGACTGGTGAACCAGTGCCTGGAGCACAAACACACAGCAGAGTTCGCCGCCTCCACTGCCCTCACTGTCCTCGCGCATTCACTCATCGCATGGGCCTATTCAGTCTCATTCGCATCCATGTCAGCAAAATTCACTGCAATGCCGACAACACCGATAAACCATGCACATCTCCACTCCTGCCACTCTTACCGTCACTGCCACCCCCACTACCATGAAGGACATCCCCCCAGCCTCCACCGATTTCTCCTGCCCACAATGCGCCCGCAACTTCAACTCCCGCATCGGCCTGGTCGGTCACCTGCAAATCCATCACATGGAGGCTGGTGATGCAGTGTCTGGGGTTCCAACATACTGTTGCCGCACCCGCCTCCACTGCCCTCACTGCTCCCCGCACATTTACACACCGCATGGGCCTATTAGGACACATGCGCCTCCACAACAACCTGCGGTAAACCACCGGAGGCTAAGCCACACCAATGCACATTACCTACACCAATACATAGACAACTCCCTCATCATCATCATCATCATCATCATCATCATCATCATCATCATCATCATCATCATCATCATCATCATCATCATCATCATCACGTACCTGGAAAAATCATGGTTTCCTAGAAACCGTGACTTGGAAGGCTGCCAATCTGACGCTTACACCAGACTGAGCCGGTGGTCCAGTTTGGTCGGCCCAGTGTTGGCCCAGTATGTGGCTGACCAGTGGACTGGGAGTCAGACGGCGATGGCTCCTCCATATCCCCTGAGTAAGTAAATCCTGGTGTGTGCGTTATGGGCGCCATGTCGTCCTGTGGCGCGCGAAGACGGGTACGCCAACCCGTCAGCCAATGCGCCCACTCCCACATCAGACAACTGACTGGCTTGGATGGTGGTCTGATTGTGGAGGTGGGGAGAGATTGAGGTCAACAGCTCAGCGTATTTTCCTCACTATAAACAATCTGATGTGCTTGAAACTATCACGGTGCGCTAAAAGCCGTCGCTTGGAAGGTTGCCAACTGACGGGATAACTCGGACCGCATAGTCAGCCCAATGTATGTTTTGTGTGGAGTGGATGACTGGCGGACTTAGAGTCAGGCTGCAATGGCTCCTTCTTAATATGGCCTTTATGGCACTCCCACTCCGTGGGCTCCGAGCCAGGTGTGGTGGTACGCCCAGGGGTGGCTCCGAATGCGCCAGCCACCTGCGCCCTCTCCCATCTTAACTCTTTTTGACTCTGTCTTGACACCGGGCTCAGGTGGGGGAGGAGGAGAGAGTGCGGTAGCTGCAGCGCAAGGCTACTATCACTTAAAACTAATTTACGCGCAAGTCCCCCTCCCTGCACCACCCTTTCGTTGAGCATACAGTGGACATCGTCGAAATCGACGGTCGAACTATCGTAGTAGGTCGTCCTTCGTAGGAATCGGAGACTGTATTCCTGTTATCCAGCTGTTATGGGTATTCGAGTCCAAACATAGAGAAATGTTACAAATTGTTTTTTGGTTCTTTTGGTGCTTTGGTCACTGCCTTTTAAAATGTTGTATTGCTCACCATATTTGACTAGTATTGTATTCTTGCAGGAGCTTCCTTAAGTCTGCAAGCTCATTTTCCAGTTTTTGAACCCTCAGTAAAATATAAGAACAACCAATACAAGACTCGGCCTCGTAGCCGACGGATTTGGCTGCCATTATGCTTTTTGCGTGCTTTGCTGGTCCTTGGTTGTAAGAAAAACCTGGTTGATGGCCTGTCGTGGATGCCGAAGCCAGCTCAACAAGCTTTCTTTTAACGGAAGCGCCATGATTGATTATATAACTACCAAACAATTGCTTTGAGTTCATGAAAATTAAAAACACTGCGTAAACGTGTGTTGTCTTTTGAGCATATAACGAAAACTTCCGACTGGGTTTGGAATATGGCGAGTATTTAAAGTACTATAAGAATAAATGCGCCTACTTGTTCAGCAATGCTTTTAAAGAAAACTATAAACGTTATCGAGTATATTCAGGAACGACTCAGCCGTTCGGAGATGTCGAAGGTTCTGGATAATTTCAGATCTTCCCGTAGCTGTTCACTTTTGGTTCACTGAGTGGTTTTCAGGTTTTATTGGTGCAGAGGCTGCACAGTCAAGTCGACTAAGTGTAACGTGCCCAAAATGCGTTAGCCACGGCCACTTGACTTTGAGTGAGCTACTGAAACGTCGAGATGATGCGTTCTTGATCACTTAGGCGCATACAACAAAATCTCACGAAAATGCGTCAATGAGCTTAAGTCCTCAGCATCTTAGGATCCAGAATTGAATTCTGATGATGGTTAGTATCCAAAGAAATGGCAGCATTTTAGATTATGGACCACCAAATGTGTACGTCCGAATGACTTCATAGTTTGGATGACTGGTGATATAAAGAGACATCATGGTTCATTGGGGATTCGAGGCAGCGGAAATATAGTTTCAAGAAGGTCACTTAAATTCCCGATGGTCCTTTCTCCGAGTCATGGAGAAAGCTGCTCAGAAAAAATAAAGAAAATTAAAGGTTAATAGAATCAGTGTTAAGATAAATGTGTAGCCTTCGATTGAATCCAGATAGACTAGTTAACGACATAATTTCAATTGGCAAGTTATTCCAAAGAAAACTATACCTAGAAGCAAAGAAGAGAGAGCGTTTACACGTGGAGGATGCAGGGGGAGGTATAATAAGTGCACAAATTCTTAGGATATAAGGAAGACTAACGGGGGTAATGACAGAAAGCTTGGGGAGAGTTGAACTATTATTTAGTCGGAAAAGGAGGCAAAAGCCGGCTTCAAGTCTCCTGACCCAAAGAAATTTTAGCTTCATTAGCTGGCATCTTGTTGAGTAGGAAGTAGTTGAAAGAGTCGGAAATAGGAGTTTTTTGTGAAATGTCTTTAGAAATTTTCAAATTTTTGAACTGCTAGATTCGTTCATTGAACCGAAGAAAGGAAAGCAAAATTTAAGAATGCGAAGTACAAACATATGATAAAGTCTTAATTTAATTTGTGGAAGGTGGAAATTAAAAGAAATAAAGCCGCAAATCTGAGCAGCTTGGGCCGTAATTCTATCGGTATGAGGTGAAAGATCTAATTTTTTGGTGTAGCTTTAGCCCAAGTCCTTGATGAAAGAACATTCAATCACAGGGCAGCCTTCAAAAATAAGAGGTTGCGGCAGCCATACAGGCCCAAAACTCATGTAGCGACACTTAGTAGGTGAGAACTCAATTAGCCATGTGGAGCTCCAGGCCGAAAGAGCGTCTAAGTCTGAATGAATTTGTTCTAGGAATCGTTCGGTCGAAGAGTTAGAGAAGGATTACACGTATTTGAGGTCATCAGCATAAATAAAAGATTGAGAATGTTTAACTTTCAATGAAATCTCATTTATATACAACAAGAACAACAAAGGACCTAATATGGTACCTTGAATGACACCAATAAAAATCAGCGTAGCATTTGAGTATGAGGACCCTACTAAAACCTTTTTGCTTTCGATCATTTAGGTATGATCTAATAAAGTCAGTAAGGGGACTCTGAAATCCTATAGCTTCTAGTTTAGCTAGAAGTCGTCTCTGAGGCACCTAATCGAATGCCTTACTAAGATCAAAATAGATTACTAGCACAGAGAGATGATCATTATGAAGAGAGGTTAGAAGATTTAGAAAAGACATGTGGCAGGTTTCACAAGTGAGGTCCGGTCAAAAGCTGTGTTTGGAAAAGTTGATAATTTGATTACTTATGCAAAAACCGTGATTTGTTTTGTAATTCGTTTTTCGAAGAGTTAAGCAAGAGAGGGCGTTTTATGAACACCACGATATTTATGAATGTCAGGTCGGGAACCAGATTTAAAAACTGGTATTATAATAGAAGTTTTCCAATAATCGGGGGAAGAAACCGTTTTCGAGAAATACTAAGAATAATTTGTTTAGTAAATGTGGAAAATCCCTTAACTGTTTAATAAGTGAGTTTGGAATGTTATCAGTTCCAACTGAATGTGAATTTTTTAGCTGCGCTATTTCTTTTTGAATACGTGAAGGCGAGCAATTAATGGTTGTTAGAAGTGAATTTGAAAACAGAGAAATTGAGGGAGTGGGGCTAGTTTCAGTGGTAAAGTGGTTGGCAAAAAACGAATTTAACAATTCTGCTTTGCCCAAATCCTCTCTAACGAATTTTATGTTACATTCGCGTGAGGGCGGAGTTACATTCAGACGCTTAGCCGATAACCGAACATGGAGGATTTGAGCAACAGATTTGGATGAATTGGCATCATTAAGCGCCCGAGACTCCCTACGCTTATCTCTCTTGAGCCTTATGTTCGATGCTTATTCAATATATTTACAGTGGATCGGTAGGTCAACATGAAGGCTGATATAGCATCGTCCCAGGTGGGTGTGGCACTCCTATCAATAAAGACCCGCAAAGTTCCGGTTGGTCCTCTTGACTTGACCATTACCCTGGGGGTGGTACGCCATCGTACGTGTTTACTTTATTTTTAGGAATTTGCAAAGCTCGAATACGACAGCATTTTCAAATGGCGACCCTCGACCCGAGTGGATTTAGTCCGGAGCTCCCCAATGTCAGACCCAACTATTGAAGCTGGCTCTGGCCTCAGTGACCGGAGGTGCATCAGGCGAGGCACCGCTTTCGCCATTTTGGTAAAGAAATCCACCATAACTATAATGAACTTATTTACCTTAGGGGATGGTTCGATAGGCCCAACAAGGTGAACCCTACACTCTCATTAGAATAAACTGTTCTAATCAGTTGGATGGGAGCTATTAAGGATGGGTTGGATGACTAAGAAGCCAAACAGAACTCACACAACCTAATGACGTCATGAATATCGCGTTTTTGGTTTGGCCGAAAATAGCGTCGTTAAAAGGGCCCACTCGGTTTTGTGATTTCCGGAGTGGCCCAGTTTTGCATGCATCCTTTCCACTTCGTCGTCCACCATTGAAATGGGTAACACAACACTCTTTGGATTCTGTTCGCTGTCACGGTAGTAAATGACACCGTTCTAAATGAAAATTTTGTTCCAGAGGCTGTGGAGACATCGTGTTTCGTAGCTAAAGCCTGCTAGCTCTGACTTGCTGAGGGGCCTGGCGTTGCTTACCTTTCTGTTGTAAGTGAGGGAAATATGCGGATCAACTCACTGAGCTGCAGCCCAGAGTAAGCATTGGTCCCTTTGTAAGGTGACGGCAGATATAGTGACATCAGTGCACGACGGGCATTTACCATGAGGGTGATACCGTTTCCTTGAGAGAGCATAGGCATTTCCGCGCTGGCGACCTGGTTGGAACACGCATTCGAACTCGTATTCTGCCAATTTTTCCTGCCACCGAGCAATTTTCCTCTCAGGATTCTTAAAGCTCCGCAACCACATCAGAGATATATGATCCGTGCGAACGATGAATTGCCGATACTGAAGGTACCTCCGGGATTCTTCAACAAAGTACGTTAATGCCAGCATCTCTTTGCGAGTCACGCAGTAGTGAAGTTCTGTCTTAGTCAATGAACGACTGAGGTACTTGATACCACGTTCGGTACCATCGGGTTGCTTCTGGGAGAGGATAGCGTCCATTGCGTTATCGCTAGCGTCAGTATCTAACACAAATTTTCCAGCATCAGAGCTGATGTTAGGGAAAACTAAAATCGGAGATGAAGAAAGCTTATCCTTCAGCGTCAGGAAACTGGTGACACAGTCAGCAGTCGACTTAAATTTGACATCATTCTACGTCAGCTCATGGAAAGGACTTGCAATAAAACGCCGATAATACGAGGAAAGTCCTAAAAAAACGTTGAACCTAGGATAAATCAGTGGGAGAGGGCCAGTCGCGAATTCGTCTTACCTTTTCATTATCGGTCTCTGTGCCGGTGGCAGAGACGACATGGCCTAGACATTTTAAGTGCGGCTTGATAAAGACACACTGGCTCGGCTTTAATGTTAGACCAGCCTGCTTGAGGCTGTCGAACACAGACTAAAGATTTTCGAGGTGGTTATAAAATTCCTTACTGAGGACTATAATATCGTCCATGTATACAAAACACGAGTTTGAAATCAACTGGGAAAGCACCTGATTCATTAACCGCTGAAAAGGGCTTGGGGCATTTGCCAACCCGAAAGGCATTGTCTCAAATTTGTGAAGGCCTAAGGGGACAGCAAAAGCCGTCTTTTCTCTGTCAGTGGGTCTCACTTGCACCTGCCAGTAGCCAGAAGCTAAATCAAGTGTTGAAAACATGGTATTACTAGCGAGGGTGTCCAACGTCACGTCAATTCGTGGAAGTGGAAAAGAATCTTTCTTAATTACGCTGTTTAGTTTTCTATAGTCAATGCATAATCGCATTGAGCCATTTTTTTTCCTTACAAAGCACTATCGTTGACGACCAGGGAGAATAAGAGGTCCTGATAATATTACGGCTGGGCATATCGCTTATAGGAGCATCCAATTCATTCTGGTAAAAGATTGGAAGCTGCCTCAGCGGGACCCGGATGGGTCGTGCGTCCCCCGTGTCAATGCAATGCTCCGTCACACTCATCCTATCCGTAGACTTCCTATCCCAGTCAAAGATGTCTTTTAATTGTTCAAGTAAATCACCTAACCTCTTGGCACTGGTCTGATCAAGATGCGCTTGAATAAGTTCCTTAGCATTAAAGGCAGCTGTACACACAGGTAACCTGGTCAGTCTAGGAATACGGGAAAGAAAGTGGACCTTAACAGAGGCTGTGTGCAGGAGGCAACTACCGAAGTCTACGGAACATTTAAATTTATTCAAAAAAATCAAACACCAATTATACAATCCCAAGTTATATCTGGGGAGATAATAAATTGGTGGGTAAAACTAACTCCAGCTTAATCCAGGGAAAATTCTTCCAGAAAAGTATGCCTGAGATTGGCTCCATTAGCCGTGTGAAGGGTAAAGTTGGGCCTATCACAGTACCGGATCTTAAGTCTGGAATTCCACGAAAGGCTGCTGACGTACTAACAAACAAGCAGCGCCGGAATCTACTAAACAGGAAATAGTAGTGTTAGTAGAGCCTAAACATTATAAAACTGTATCAGGAACAAGGTAGTACTCACCGTCACTGGGTCCTGGGGCTGCCTAAATGGCCTCAATGGTGTGGTGGGCTTGGGGCCTGTTTGGTCGTCGGGTCTGGGGCCGGCGCCAGTTGTTTTGCCTGGGAAAGGAGCCGCAGGAGCAGGGCTGCGAAGGCGTTTGAATGGCAGCGTCGTGGGAAGAGTAAGGCTGGACAGCTCTGACACCGAACAGCCACCGGGGTGGTTGTTCGCAGGCGGCTTAAAGGATTTCCTCTTCACGAGCCAGGGCAGGGCCTTATCGAGGGTTGACGGCCGATCTCGCAAAAGGGCCCTTCGGATCTGAGGGTCGCGGATGCCAGCGTCAAGCTGCTCCAGCACCCGATTATTCAGGGCCTTTGTGTCAATGGTGGGGAAAGCCCTCCGCCCGAGGAGTAAAAGGGTCTGCTGGAAGTCGTCGATTGACTCCCCGGCTGTTGATAACGTCGATGGAAGTCTGACTACAAGACCCAAGGGTATTCAGAACACCCAAGGATCTCGCGGAGGCCGTTGAGGACAACCGAGGGTGTTGAGGTCGTTGAGATTTAAATATAAATAGGTTTGTTGATTCGGCACTGTTTTGGCGCTGTCAAATCGGATGTCTGCTGAACGGGCGAGATCGTAAACCTCATCGTCAAGAAGGGCCAGGATGGTCCCAGTCCGCGCCTTTGCGTCAAGACCTTGGAGTTAGTCCTTGCATCGGGCCTCCCAGCGAGCGAAATCTGTCAAGCGTGTCAGCTTCTCTGGTGGGGCGCAGAGTGCTGGGAAGCAGCGAGCTTCTACAGCTCCTTGATCAGTTTCCGCAGGGAGTTATCGGCCCATGTAGGAAAGCACACCGCTGCCACCAATTTGTAACGTGCCCAAAATGTGTTAGCCACGGCCAAGGAGGGAAGTAAGACGGTGATATGTACAGCATACTTATAACCAAAATGCGACTATAAAGTTAAAAACAACCCTAATGAATCCCTCTGGTCATTCAGAGGAAAATATGGTCGGCAGTGTATTAAAGGACGCCCTAGATCGAGAGAACTGCGTTGTTATCCAGGGCCTACCGGAATCAAATACTCACACCTTAAAGGAAAGGATATCCGCCAATCTTGCTATCTTTCAGCACCTGCTGAACGATATACTTCATTTAAGGGAGAAGATAACCGTTCGCGCAGCCTTCAGGCTCGGAAAAAGGATAGTGAACAGTCAGAAACTGTGAGACCGCCGCCTATCAAAATTGTCTTGGACAACAAGGAAATAGCTAAGCTACTTCTCTTGAGAAAATCAAACCTGTGAAAATCTCATAAACAGTTTTTTCAGCCCTACTACTCTCCAGCCAAACGTCTGTAACGCCGCGAATCAGTGATAGAAATGAAGAGGAGATTTGCAGCTGAAGAGAACAGTCTGGTTATTTTCAGGGGACGCGTGACATTGCTGACGCAACATTGCTCTGGAACCAGCCAATGCTCATGATGGCAGTGGCAAATTAGCATTGGCGAACTCGAGATAAACGGAATTTGGCTCTACCGCGTGTTGCATACTTACATTTCTGTATACCAACGTCAAAAGTCTGTTTTCGAAACTTGGCAAACTGATAATACAGGTAGCCGTTCTGTCTCCCGATATTATAGCAACCACAGAAACATGACTGTCACCGAACATCAGCGATGGCGAAGTAGCTTTATCCAGGTAGCAGTTGTTTCAGGAGAGACCGCACCCACCGCCAGGGTGGAGGCGTTGCGATGCATGTTAAAAATAATTTCACAATGTGTGAAATGACAGAGAAGATAAGCAATTGTATTGAGGCTATTTGGCTGAAAATAAAGACGTGGCGATCGCAGCCCCTTGAAGTCATGATTCTTTACCGACCACCGGGGACAGACACCGACACTGACACTTGTTTGTTGGAGAACATAAAGGAGATAAGCAGTCAACCTGATGTTGTTCTCATGGGTGACTTCAATACACCCAGCATTCGATGGAATTATCTGCAGGCGCAGTGCTCAAAGTTATACTTCGATCACCGTGTACTTAAAGTCAAAATTTGAAGCTCTTCTCACACAACATGCTTTTGTTCCAACAAGAGCGCGTGGAGGAAAACAGGCTAGTTGTTTAGATCTCGTCTTCTCTAAGGATCCTCACAGTAAAGACAAGGTACACTACCTACCTCCACTTGGTTGAAGTGATCATGCAGTACTTTCATTGGTCTATGCTTTATATTCTGTGCCATCTGCAATAAATGAAACCAGGCCAAATCTATGATGAGGAGACTTTTGCAAGATCAGAGCTGAGGCATAACGAATAAACTGGGATCTTTTCTTCTCCAGGAATGTCACTGAGGACTGGAATTTATTTAAGGAGTGGTTGTTGAATCTAATAAAATGCCACTGTCTGCCATAAAAACTAAGGATATCTAACAGACCACAGTGGCTAACAAGGGAGCTAAAAGAGATATTAACAGGTAACGAAAACTTTGGAAGAAATTTTGCCTATCTAATTAAAATTTAGCCTTGCAAGCATACAAAATTCAAAGGAACAAGTTTAAAAGTTTGATCTTCAAAAACCCGAAAAGATTACGAGAGGGATTTGCTCCAGCGAGAAGTTCACAATTCCAAACTGCTCTACAGCTATTTTTAGAAAAAGCACACGTAACAGGAATCCAATTCCTGTTATGAGAAACGATGACGGTTTCGAGAAATCAGAAATTAAAAACAAAGCTGAACAATTTTCACAGTTCTTTCAGTCGGTTTTTACCAGAGAAGCTGTTTTTATTCCATCTATTTACGCGACTATGGGAGCGCCAAATAGTCAGGATATACTCCTTCGAGAAGAAACGGTCTTTGATGGCATGCAAAATCCCATGGCCCCGACGCGATTCCAGCAAAGCTATTTCTCGAACTTGCTCGAGAGCTGGCCAAACTGCTATCCTTTCTGTGCCAGAAATCATTCGATACGGGAATTCTTCTTTCCAACTGGAATACAGCCCACATTACACCGCTTCACAAAAGCAGTGGTCGTGCATTTGATAAAAAGTACAGGCCTGTCAGCCTAACCTCAATCTGTTGCAAGTCTATGGAGAAGGTTGTCAAAAAGGAATTGATGATTAATTTAGGAACCCGTAACCTCTTATCAACTGCACAATACGGCTTTCGTAGGGAAGATCGTGTGTTATGAACTTACTTTATACGATGCAAAGCTGGGCAAAAGCACTCGATGTAAAAGGCACCGTGCATGTGGCCTAAATTGATTTTCAGAAGGTCTTAGATAGTGTTCCACACCAGCGTCTCCTTTAAAAGTTGAGAATGATGCGTATTGGAGGCAAACTTCTTGCGTTGATCGAGAATTTTCTCGTTGATCGTTCCCCAGTGGTCTGTGTAGGTGGAGCGCGATCATCTAAAGTGGTGTCCTACAAGGTTCAGTGCTCGGACAGATCCTATTTCTCTTGTTCATTAATGATTGTGTACAGGAATTGAACTGTGACTTTGTTATGTTTGCGGACGATATAGAAAATCTGGAAAGTTATCCACAATGCTGCCGATGGAGATGATTTCCAAGAAAATCTTCGTCGATTGGACGAGTGGTCTTGCAAATGGCTCTTGTCCTTCAATTCAAACAAATGCGCCCTGCTACGTCTGGGAAATCGAAATTAGGTCACTTATATGCGATCCTACTATTTGAATGGTATGCCACTCCAAGAAGCAGGAACACAGAAGGATCTCGGCGTTTGGATGAAAGACAACCTGAAGCCTTCTACGCAACGAAGCAAGGTGGCTTAATCCACAAATTCGAAACTGTACGCTATCAAGTGGGCATTTAAAGTTTTCAAAGAAGACTGCTTTTCTAAAGTCCTTGGTACGGTTTTGAGGCCACATCTTGAATATGCGATCCAAGCCTAACGACCGTGTACCCAACAGGACTACAATTAAGATCAAGGTCGAAGGCGGTTGGTTCAAATTTGAAGATAAGTGAATTCTCGAATTTTAAACCGATTTCTTCGTTTCCTGTTGAAAATATTAGCTTAATCATTGACAAGTTATTGTATTTCTACCTCATTATCAGCTGCACACACTTGCAGTTATTGCAATTGCAAAAGGGTAAAATATTAAGTTTTTAAAATTTTTCAGCCTACATAGCCTCATTAAAGTTCTCGCAGATTCACGTCAAAAGGACGGAATATAAAGGTTAATTCAAGAAAAAAAGTTACAATTTTGTAAGTTTACCTTATTTCCAGCGAAGAATAATTTGCAGTAACTGGTATACCAGTTGATATAATTTTTCATCCGGCATAGCCTCTTCGCTAATTCTATTTTCAGTTCAAACTCTTTACCTAGCAGATATTTGCTTGCCTTGCTTAAAACACATTTCAAATATTACATCTTTGATTCCGCAAAACGTAACCAGTGACAATTTTCCTTTCGTATTATAGATTTGAAAAATTATTATATTTTAAAATCAATATGAAACCCCAGTCAGTACTTAGACGCAAACATCTGCTTCGCGTAAAACTTCCACTAGAGCAACCCACCTTAAGCATGAAGAAATTAGACCTTTACGCCCTGGAAAACTTTAATACCTTTATGTTTAAATATGGTTCTCTTTTCACGATCCTTGGTACCATTTTTGAGGGAAAGTTGTCTTCACTCACTTCTCATCAATGCGTGAAACTAGAGAATTTTATAAACATGGTCAGTACCGAGTCAATTGACCGACATAAGAGAAGTTTCCATTTTCTTTTAAAAAACGTCCCCACGAGTAAAATCCCCCTGGACGTTGCATTTTATTTCCTTTACCCATGCGGCTTTAACTTTAAAGTCGCTGAAGCTAAAAGGTTGTCTTCCCGTAGCAAAATCCCGCCAGTTCTGTTAAACCTTTTTTCAGCGATTGAAGTTGACCTTACTTTCACTATGCATGAGCACTCAGCTCAATATTTAAAAAAAATAAGTTGTTTATCTGTAGACATAAAACCCCAATGGAACGTCGGGTTTCACCCTCATTAGCAAACAAGAAGCCTTCGTCAACACCTTCAATATCAAAAGTTATCTCAGGGGTTTATCTTGTAGCTAATGCAAGCCCACGGCCCTCCGGATCGACAGGAATTTCGATTCCAGCTGAATCTTCACCCGTTAATCTTGTTCCTTGTTTGAGTGAAATTGTGTCAAGGCCTCTTCTTTCTCATCCCAAGCAAACCATGCCTGCTATAGCTGCCAAATCTACTAAACCTAAGAAAACTCCTAGCAAATCTGAATCATTGGCTTATCCAGGCATTAAAATCAGTAATGTCATTACCGATGGGAAACCTGCTAACCCCTCAGCATCTACAACAGCTGCGAACGCTAATGTTATCACCCTTCCCAACCCAAAAGGTGGCCGAAACCCCCAAATAGTTAACGCTTCTAATAATGTTACCAGTTTTTCTAAATCATTTATTTCTTTTTCAAATGAACGTTTTCATTCAATTTATGCTAACTTCCCTCAAAATCTCATTTCCATGCCACCCCCTATCTTTCAAACGCCACAATATAGCCTTCCCTTCCAAGGTTTTCATCCAAATATGCCACTGTACAATAATCTCAGTTCTCATAACAGTAACATTTCGACAAATTGTAGACCAGAGCAATGTTGTTTCCCACCTTTCGTTTCTTCTTTCCAGTCTTCTTATCCGCCACCAAATTATCCTTTTTTATAAATACTGATGAGCGTAACCTGCCACTCAGGAATACGCTCAGCTTAGTTTCACTCAATGCGAGGTCAGTTGTAAATAAGATGGCTGAGCTTCGAACAGTAGCCTTTGAGCTTGATCCAGATGTGCTGTGCATCACTGAATCCTGGGCTCACTCTCTTATTTCTGACTCAACGCTTGCTATAGATAATTTCAATTTGCACCGACAAGACCGCGCTGAAAAACGTGGCGGTGGTTGCCTCCTTTATATTAAGTCATCCTTTGTACATTTCCCTTTTCAGCGGAGCATTTCGTCCTTTTCTGGAAATGTACGCTTTGCTTCAGTCATCCTCCCTCACAATAAAAAATCGTTAATTGGCTGTGTCTCTAATGCTCCGTGTTATTCTGGCAGTGAAAGCGAGTTCTGTGAACTATTTGAAAACGTTGCAGACACTGAATTTGATGTCAAAATAATCGTAGGCGATTTCAATCTGCCAGACATTGACTGGCAGGCCAATTCCTCTCCGCCTAAACATCAGAAATTTGTCAATACTATTAACTATACAAACATGTCCCAACTGGTCAGATCAGTTACTAGAAATGACAACATTTTAGATTTAATTTTTCATCCAAATATGCCGCTGTTCAATAATCTCAGTTCTCATAACAGTAACATTTCGACGAATTGTAGACCAGAGCAATGTTGTTTCCCACCTTTCGTTTCTTCTTTCCAGTCTTCTTCTCCGCCACCAAATTATCCTTTTTTATAAATACTGATAAGCGTAACCTGCCACTCAGGAATACGCTCAGCTTAGTTTCACTCAATGCGAGGTCAGTTGTAAATAAGATGGCTGAGCTTAGAACAGTAGCCTTTGAGCTTGATCCAGATGTGCTGTGCATCACTGAATTCCGGGCTCACTCTCTTATTTCTGACTCGACGCTTGCTATAGATAGTTTCAATTTGTACCGACAAGACCGCGCTGAAAAACGTGGCGGTGGTTGCCTCCTTTATATTAAGTCATCCTTTGTACATTTCCCTTTTCAGCGGAGCATTTCGTCCTTTTCTGGAAATGTACGCTTTGCTTCAGTCATCCTCCCTCACAATAAAAAATCGTTAATTGGCTGTGTCTCTAATGCTCCATGTTATTCTGGCAGTGAAAGCGAGTTCTGTGAACTATTTTAAAAAGTTGCAGACACTCAGTTTGATGTCAAAATAATCGTAGGCGATTTTAATCTGCCAGTCATTGACTGGCAGACCAATTCCTCTCTGCCTAAACATCAGAAATTGGTCAATACTATTAACTATTCAAACATGTCCCAACTGGTCAGATCAGTTACTAGAAATGACAACATTTTAGATTTAATTTTTAGAAACGATTTCCACCCTCTCTTTATGAATTTTCATCATGATCTATTTACAAGTGATCACGCAATAATTCACTGTTGTCTTCCAGTTCCCCTTCTTACGAAGCCTGAGGTTAAATGCACAACCCTCGACTTTGCTAACATAAAACCATGAAACAATAAAAAAATTTCGTAAGCACTCTAGATTGGCATAGCATATTCTCAATCAACGATTTAAACTTTTTCCGTGAGCTATTGCAGAGCCTCACAGAAAAATCCAGGCTTTTTATCCCTGTTTAAGATTTTTAATTCACATTCAGCTTCTTCTACTGTTCCGCATTTTCTCCAGAACAGACTTAAAAAAATTACGAAAAAGCAACTTAGAGATTCATCTAAAAAGCTCTTTGTCAGTTCATTTAAGGATTGCACAAATATTTGAATTAGCATCGAGAATAAGTCTTGCGCGAGATAAGCGTAGGGAGTCTCGGGCACTAAGTGATGCCAATTCATCCCAATCTGTTGCTCAAATCTTTCATGTTCGGTCATCGGCTAAGCGTCTGAATGTAACTCCGCCCTTACTCGACTGTAACAAAAAATTTGTAACAGATGATTTGGGCAAAGCAGAATTGTTAAACTCGTTTTTGCCAACCACTTTACCACTGAAACTAGCCCCACTCCCACAATTCCTCTGCTTTCAAATTCGCTTCTAACAACTATTAATTTCTCGCCTTCATGTATTCAAAAAGAAAAATAGCTCACCTAAAAACATTCACATTCAGTTGGAACTGATAACATTCCAAACTCACTTATTAAACAGTTAAGGGATTTTCCACCTTTACTAAGCAAATTATTCTCAGTATTTCTCGAAAATGGTTTCTTCCCCGATTTTTGGGAAACTTCTATTATAATACCAGTTTTTAAATCTGGTTCCCGCTCGGACATTCATAACTATCGCGGTGTTCATAAAACGCCCCTCTCTTGCTAAACTCTTTCGAAAAACTAATTGCAAAACAAATCACGGATTTTTTTGCAATATCAATAAAATTATCAACTTTTTCCCCAACACAGCTTCTTACCGGACCGTTCTTGTGAAACTTGCCACATGTCTTTTTCTAAATCTACTAACATCTTCTTCGTAATGATCATCTATCTGTAGTAGTTATCTATTTTGATCTTAGTAAGGCATTCGATAAGGTGCCTCATAAAAACGACTTCTAGCTAAACTAGAAGCTATAGGATTTCGTAGTCCCCTTTACTGACTTTTATTAGATCATACCTCAAATGATCGAAAACAAAAGTTTTAGTAGGGTCCCTCATACTCAAGTGCTACCCGATTGTTAGTGGTGTCCTTCAAGGAACCGTAATAGGTCCTTTGTTGTTCTTACTGTATATAAAATGATATTTCATCGATAGTTAAACATTCTCAATCTTTTTTATTTATGCTGATGACCTCAAATGCGTGTATTCCTTCTCTAACTCTACAACCGAACGGTGCCTAGAACAAATTCATCCAGAATTAGACACTCTTTCGGTTTGAGCTCCACATGGCTAATGGAGTTCTCACCTACTAAGTGTCGCTACATGAGTTTTTGGGCCTGTAAGGCTGCCGCAACCTCTTATCTTTTGAAGGTTGCCCGTATGATTGAATGTTCCTCCATCAAGGACTTGGGCTTTAGCTACACCAATAAATTAGATCTTTCGCCTCATGCCGATAGAATTACAGCAAAAGCTGCTCAGATTGGCGGCTTTATTTCTTATAACTTCTACCTTCCTGAAATTAAATTAAGACTTTATCGTATGTTTGTACTTCCCATTCTTGAATTTTGCTGTCCTTTCTTTCGGTTTAATGAACGAATCTAGCCGTTCAAAATTGAAAAATGCCCAAAGGCATTTCACAAAAAACTCCTATTTCCGACTCTTTCAACCACTTCCCTACCCAACAAGACGCCAGCTTCTGAAGCTAAAATTTCTTTGGGTCAGGAGACTTGAAGCAGGCTTTTGTCTCCTTTTCCGACTAAATAATAGTTCAACTCTCCCCCAAGCTTCTGTCATTACCCCCGTTAGTCTTCCCTTATAACCTAAGAAATTTCTGCACTTATTATACCTCTTCCTGCATCCTCCACGTGTAAACGCTCTCTTCTTTGCTTCTAGGTATAGTTTTCTTTGGAATAACTTGCCAATTGAAATAAGTTCGTTAACTAGTCTATCTGCATTCAAGCGAAGACTGCACATTTATCTTAACACTGATTCTATTAACCTTTTATTTTCCTCATCTTTTCCCAGTAGCTTTCCCCATGACTCAGAGAAAGGACCATCGGGAATTTGAGCAGCCCTCTTAGAACTATATTTACGCTACCTCGAGGCGCCCATGAACTATGATGTCTCCTTATATCACCCATCCTCCAAACGATGACGTCATTCGGACGTACAAATTCGGTGGTCCACAGTCTTAAATGCTGTGGTTTCTTTGGATACTAACCATCATCAGAATTTCAATTCTGGATCCTATGATGCTGAGGACTTTAGTTCATTGACGCATTTTCGTGAGCTTTTGTTTCATACGCCTAAGTGGTCAAGAACGAATCACCTCGACGTTTCATTATCTCATTCTGAAATGCTACTGCAGTATTACCCTATTCTACCACCTGACTATTTTTTCCTAAGCAGTTTTTTTCTCCTACCTTCTATTCGAAAATGAAGGCCTATTATACGCTGCCTTCATTTTCATGGTAGGAGTTTTTTTTCACTGCCTATTTTTTCTAGTTCAACATTAATTTTAAAACATTGCTAACTGTTGACATAGCAGGACAAGTTATGAATTTGTACATTTTATCTGCATACATTGTAATATTTTTATTTCGTTACTAATGTTTGCTTAGACAGTACCTTCCCGGTGCTAACCAAATATAAATTCTAAATTCTAAATTCTGAAATTATCTTATTCTGAAATGTAACTATCGTATTACCCTAATCTACCACCTGACCATTTTTTCCTGAGCAGTTTTTTCTCTTACCTTCTATTAAAATATGAAGGCTTATTGAACTCTGCCTCCATTTTTATGGTAGGAGTTTTTTTCACTGCCTATTTTTTCTAGTTTACCATTAATTTTAAAACATCGCTAACTGTTGACGTAGCAGGACAAGTTATGTATTTGTACATTTTATCTGCACACATTGTCATAACTTTATTTCATTACTAATGTTTGCTTAGACAGTGCCTTGCCGGTGCTAACCAAATATAAATTCTAAATTCTAAACATGCTCGAAAGGGTGCAGCGGCGAGCCACAAAATTAGTTAGAGGTCAAGGTGTACTGCCATATGAGATTCACCTAAATAACCTAAATCTGTGTCCTCTGAGTTAATGGCAGTTCATACATACCTTCCATTTCGTGTGCGGCATGGATTGCGCCCCCATTTGTGATGAATTTTTCCAACTTGCCACTACGAATAATCTCCGAGGTCATCCATTCAAACTAAGTGTGCCCCACGTAAGATTGGATGTGAGGAAGTATTTTTTAACCAACCGTGTCGTGGAACCGTGGAATGACCTACCTGAGGCAATTGTAATGTCCCAGTCTGTGGATACATTCAAACATCGGCATGGCATACATATGTTGCACCACCACGAAGACTATGTGACTACTTAACCTTAACAATATCAGTGTACCACGTAAATCTGCCTACATTCACTTGACTGTAACTTCTTTACATTGCTTCTTATTCTTCAGACTTTTATGTAACAACTAGGGATTTCAAAGATGTAAGCCTATTTTCCTCAAATACACGGAGCTGATCTGAACTGAACCTAAGTACAATGAGAAACTATGGATAAGGTAAAACCTAGGTACAAAAATAATCTAAATCCGGAGGATAACTGTCCAGCTGAGATCCGGGAGGAGCTAGAGATCG
>WEDG01002217.1:0-11669 GCA_017591395.1 Schistocephalus solidus
CTCTACCTCAGCTAATCAATATATGTCGAGAGCATTAACGGGCATGTACGGTCACCGGACGCAAACCCACACGGGGAGCAACCGATAGCGAACGCAATCCCATGAGACCGCCCACCGGGTCTGACCGCAGACGGATGCGAGCATTCATCCGAAATGAACGACAGTGACGGCGATCGCCATTGTGGCAACAACCGAGACGTAAACACAAGCGTGAAAACCACCGTTCACACGTTGGTGGACAAGTGCAAACGCGGCAGGGTGGCGTGATAAGCGGAATGCAGACAGCAACTACATATAATGCGAACAAGAGCAATGACCGCTGTCAGCCCCACGTCGTGGTGCCGACAAGGGAGACTGCTTGGTCATTTTGGTCGTCATCAGCCATCATACCCAATCCCAGGTGTGGATCACCCGAGGTTCGAACCCGGGAACTTTGGTCAGTGTAACGCTACCATTCAGCCACGGACCCGTTGTTTTATCGGTTATGATCGGGAATATGAATTATGATAGTGTGCCGCCCACTGATTTGGTTTCGGAACATGTTCGTCCCGTTGTGCCTTGGAGTTCAGTCTAGAGCCCTTACAGGCAGTCGCATAGCGACCAGTGGTGTAGATAGATAAGGTGGTATGGACAAAGACAAAGGAGACAGGAATGGCCATTTCTGGCTTATATGCCGTCATCAGCCAGCCATACCAACTCTAGTTGCTGCGGTACCTGAGGCTCGAACCTGCGACTTCTTGGTTAGAAGTCCAACGCTCTAACTAATTGCTCCACGGGCACGTTGTCTTGTCGGTTTAGATCGGGAAGACTGACATTGGCGGATGAATAGGCGGGATGAGTGAGCCCCGTAACCGATCGGTATTGTAACTGAACAAGAGACGGTATTTGCTATTGAGCGAGCGGTCATTTGGTAAGATGGATTACGGTATTTAAAAACGGGTCCTGGAACAAGGAACATCAATTAGTTCCAAACAATACCCGCAAGGCTATATTACAGTGTTGCGTCATCTCCGTTGTTTAACATATTTATAAAACCTGCTTTTAATTATATCCTGTAATCTATACATTTGGCCGGTAATTATGATGAATGTAGGCCTCGGAACCACTCACAATTTTGAAAAATTGGCACTCCCCAATTAGCCAAAATGACGTGCTACGAGAACCCGGTTTACAGAATTGGGCCAAACAACGAGAAGTCCAGACTTTTTAAGCGGTTCCGGTTGAGTTTGTGGTTCAAACGCGAAGCACAGCGCAGTAATCGTTCGGTGTAAATACGGGATTCAGACAAGCTGTTCACCAATACCACTCACATCAATTCGTCACTTACCGCGACTACGCTGCTACGTCCAGGTCGCTTGCACTGCACTCCTCTAGACTCCAACCATACACATAGTCCACTTCCTGTTCTGAAACACCAAAAAACAATCCAACCTGTCCCACGGCCAACACGGACACACCCAAAACTGACCATAAAACCACATCACAAACCATCGCAGTACGTTCTTCAGAAGAATGGCCACGATCAGTCACGAAGGGCAAATTGCAACCAAGCGTACTTTAGATATAAAGGTGTGCCCTAAAAATTGTGACTCGATGACCTTAAAAAATAATACACTTTTTGCACCAGACGCTGTCAATAAAGCTGTGAAAAAATTGAGTGTCTCGCAGTTGATGCTAGCGACCGACTGGACAGACAGAGTACTCAGAGACAACATGAGTGAGTTCGACCGTCGTATTCGACGAGATCAAGCGTATACTGCACAGCATGGTGACAGAGACGGCGATGAATCTAACACACTTTCTCCTCCCTCACCCAGCTCTGTGCCCGCTGCCATGACAGAGTCAAGAAGGCCGGGGGAGGGATCGGGCGCAGTTGGCTATCGCAGCGTGAGCCTGCATCGACGCGTGCCATCGACGCGGTAAGTGTTATAGGACCGCATCCCAAATAACGCCTGCCGTGCCCTGATTTGGCCCCCGTGTTGGTCCAGCGCATCTACCACGCGGCCCCTTTAGGTGGCAAACAACACAAACAGAAGTAATACATAAGCAATAATAAGAAATAAACACCTACCAAGTGATGTAAGTAGAAGAGGCTGAATCAGCAAACGTAAAGTTTTGTAACCTCCATGCGACTGGCCTGGGCCCTTTTCGCAGTCGATCACCTAATAGAGCATAGGCAACAGAGGAATGCACGGAGGACAAAGCGCTCGGTGTTGGCGGGGTTTGAGCAGAAGTCACTACATGTCGGCTGCTCTTCAGCTCTGGGGAGGGGTCCGCGTAGAAGACAGGGTGCCACTGAACAAAGGCTGGTGGCAGCTGTGAGCTATTCGGCAGCTGGACGGTGCTTGTCTTCTCGTTCAGATAGACATAATTCGTCTGGAGATGATAAACACCGAAGGAGGAAAGTTAGGACTTTGAATGAACTTTTGTAGTCCAACAAACGGAACCCTCGGGAGTGGAGTATGCAAAACCGAGGTTTAAGAAGTGTTAAACTAACAGCCACATGAAGCGCTAGATTAGCAAAACACATACCTGGTTTATTTTTTTGTAGGAACGAAGTCGGATAGATAACCAAACTCCATATAAGTGGTAAATATTGGCATGGAGACCACAGCCCCAAAATATGCATATTCACAAACAGTGTCAATACTAGCCACTGGAATGATCAATTTTAGCTTATTAGTCGTCATCAGCCAGCCGTACCCAACTAGAGGATTTGCAACACCTTAGGCTCAAATCCATGACCTGTTGGTAAAAAGTCAAAAATCCTGATCATTGAACACGGGTCGCCCCTTCTGTCAGTTTTGACCAGGTTCGAGCCTCGTGGTGGTGCATGGGTATGACTGGCTGATAACGGCTAAATGGCCATCCCAGTCTCCTTTAACTTTGTTGACAATCCAATGTTACTAGCTGCCATGCCCACAGGAGTCTACATCAAGCCCCAAAAAAATAACGGGACGAGTGAGTCCCGTAAGCGATCGGTGAGCGTTCATCAACCATGGTTAACATGCATTTTATACACTTTGCTTACTATGCAACCAAAAGCAATGACACAAGACATGCTATCCATGAAAGAGGTGGTGGATAGGAAACCTAGGGCTTCATGACTATAGCATTTATTCGGTTAACTATAATTGATGACAAAAGGGGACAAAAATGATAAATAACGTAGTGAGCAGAGGGCAAAGGTGAGCAGTGAAAAGGAGCAACTAAAGACTTGCATGTAGTTAAGGTCTACGTGCTTGGGGATCACATTCCTAAGTCAGATAAACAGATGCTAAAAAATTATCTCAAAGCACCAAATGGCATGTTGGTTAGCAGGTGGATAGAGGAACTACTCCTTCAACGCACACGAGGTAAAACGGCACATCGGTCTAATGCAGCTTAAATAAGAAAAGTGGGATAAAAAATACTGTTAGCTACCCTAAATAAGACACGTAAACGCATAAACTTTCGGTCACCTAGTCGATATAAATAGGCTTATCTATAAAGCGAGAATTTAAAATGCAGAAACAGAGGAGTGTTGCTAAGAGAAAACAATCAGGGTCTTACTTCGAACACGCCGGGCGTGAGTTCATCATTTATGGTGCTAACCGTTGAAGTCCGAAAGTTCTGCTCCTCAGCAAAGCTCTGATTGGCGGCGAAGAACGCCATGTTTAGAGAAACCGATGGGCCCGAAAGATCGTCAAGGAGTCTGCTCACCGTAAAGTCAACGAGCACAGAAAGACCTTCATAGTAAAAGATGTGGGGTGGACGACTGGCGTGCGAGTTCCGTGCTGAGAAGGAGAACTGTAAATTTATTGAAAGAAAATAAGATGCCGGCATACTAAAAGCAACTGTATAAACAAGTGCGATGTGAGTGAGAATGCGGCCGTCAACGTAAGAAAGATCCCACACAGACGGTTTCACAACTTTTTCCCGATCCTTCTCTATAACGTTTGCACCTATAGGGAGGTGTTTGTCCGACCAACCTTTCCACTACGGCTGTGAAAACTGCCGGTCCGGACAGTGGCCGAATATATCAGTTACCGAGAAGACGTACAACTGCGACTGGTTACGCAGAGATGGGATGTCCAGGAATTCTAGCCCTTGACGGAGAAGATTCCGCTTTTCCTCTCCTAGTATACACAATGCAAGGACAGGTCTTGTTGTACTACCCTCGACCAACGACCCTCTTAATTTCAACCAATTTTCAACAGAACTCCGAATAGGTGGATGGACGCTCACTGATCAGTTACAGAACTCCCTCATCTCGTTTTGCCTTGAGGCTCATTCGCAAGCTCCGCCAGCAGCCATACAGCGGCTAATATTAGGCAGAATAACATTACCAACGAGGACAATGAGACTGGAATGATCATTTCGGGCTTAATAGACGTCATCAGCGAGTCATACCACACCCAAGGCTCGAACCAACAACCTGTTGATAGGAAGTCCAACGCTGTAACCCCCTGCGCCACGGGCTCGTTGCCGTACCAATTTCGATGGTAGATGGAAGCTAATCGACCAAGGTCAACATTCCTTATTCGAATTCGACCTATAACTAAATTCTGGCGAAATCATGCATACGAATACCGGAATGAGAAACTCGAATAACGCTAATAATTCACAACGGATCAGCCGATATCGACTAGTGAAAAATAAGCAGGTTGAACGGACTCAACTAACTGAGGCCCAACATTCAGCTGGATGGTACACACTTGAAGTGAAGACACACTATTCGTAATGATGAACTCTAGATGACATCAAATTGGTGGTATCATCACGGTGCCATAACTCTATGTCGTAAAATGAATGGCCACCTATCCGTCTCAGACCTGGCGTTCATTTTTCAACACAAGAGGAAGCATACCAGTTGATAATTTTAAATTAGGCCATGGAGAGGAATGTGCGAAGAATTCACTAATTACAAAAAAGGCATGCTTAACACCATTTGGCATCAATAGTGCAGTGGGTGACCGGTCGACTGGCAATGGCTCTTTAAACTCTGGTTTTAGGAATCCTGGTGTGCATTAAGGGGGTCAGATCATGCTGTGGCACGCGAAGACGGATACGCCGGCCCGTCAGCCAATCCGCCCACTCCCACATCAGGCAAGTGTACGGCTCGGACGGTGGTCTGATTATGGGGTAGAGAGTGATGACAACGGCTCTGCACCTTTTTCGTACTATAAACAATCTGACGCGCTTGAAACTATCACGGTGCGCTAAAAACCGTGGCTTGGAAGGTTGCCAACTGATGGGATAATTCAGACCGCGTGGTCAGCCCACTGTATGTTTGTACGGAAAGGTTGACTGGCAGCCTGAGAGTCAGGCTGCTATGGTTCCTTCTTAATGTGGCCATTATGGCACTTCTACCCAGTTGGAATCCAAGCAGCCCATAACTGTGTTGTAGTGTTCTTGCTTGGTGTTGGACTACAGTGCGTGGGCCTGCGCCCTCTCCCATCTCCAGTCTTCTTGACAGCCGTCTTGACAACGAGGCCAGATAGGGGAGTAAAACAGAGGAAGATAAATGGAGTACAATTCTACTCACTATAATCCAGCGCAAGTCACCGTCTCTGCATCACCCTGCTGTGTTGCATACGGTGGGCATCGTCAAAAACGACGGTCAAACTATCGTCAAACCGACCATACCCAGTACAGTTCAAATGTGGCATATGTATCGATGCCACCGCCTGGTGAACGATTTCCAAACAGCGCTCTCAGTGTATGGCGCATTTTCCCTCGCTAATATGACGTAAATAACCAACAGCAGCCAGTTAACGATTTAATTTATTGGTTGCGCATGACAGTTCGACTTTCGATTTCGACGATGTCCACCGTATGCTCCACAACAGGTGGTGAAGGGACGGTGACTTGCGCGTTAATTAGTTTTAAGGGATAGTAGCCTTGCGCAGCAGCTACCGCACTCTCTCCTCCTCCCCCAACTGAGCCCGGTGTCAAGACAGAGTCAAGAAGACCGGAGATGGGAGAGGGACGCAGGTGGCTGGCTGGGCCTGAGCCGCCCCTGGGTGTACCACCACACCTGGCTCGGATTCCACGGGGTGGGGGTGCCATAAAGGCCACATTAAGAAGGAGCCATTGCAGCCTGACTCTCAGTCCACCAGTCAGCCACTACACACAAAACACACATTGGGCTGACCACGCGGTCCGAGTTATTCCGTCAGTTGGCAACCTTCCAAGCCACGGCTTTTAGCGCACCGTGATAGTTTAAAGCGCGTCAGATTGTTTATAGTGAGGAAAATGTGCTGAGCTGTCGACCTCACTCTCTCCCCCAACCCCACAATCAAACCAACATCCGAAACGGTCAGTTGTCTGATGTGGGAGTGGGCGCATTGGCTGACGGGTCGGCGTACCCGTCTTCGCGCGCCACAGCACGACCTGGCCCCCATAACGCACACACCAGGATTCACTAAATCAGGGGATATGGAGGAGCCATCGCCACCTGACTTTCAGTCCACTGGTCAGCCACTCGACATACACAACACATACACTGGGCTGGCGACGTGGTCTGGTGTGAGCGTCAGATTGACAGCCTTCCAAGCCACGGTTGCTAAGAGACCGTGATTTTATCAGGTATATTATGATGATTGTGAGGGTGTTGTCTATGTATTAGTGTAGATGGTGTGCGCTGATGTGGCTTAGCCTCCGGTGGTTTACCGCAGGTTGTCGTGGAGGCGCATTTGTCCTAATAGGCCCATGCGGTGTGTAAATGTGCGGGAGCAGTGAGGGCAGTGGAGGCGGGCGCGTCGACTGTATGTCGGAGCCCCAGGCACTGGTTCACCAGCCTCCGTGCGATGGATTCACCGGTGACCGGCTAGGCCGATGCGTGAGTTGAAGTTGCGGGCGCAGTGTGGGCAGGAGAAATCGGTAGAGGCTGGGAGGATGTCATTCATGGTAGTGGGGGTGTCAGGGGTGCTAAGAATGGCAGGAGCGGAGGGTGTGCATGGTGTATCGGTGTTGTCGGCATTGTGGTGTATTCCACTGTCATGGATGCGCATGTGACCGAATAGGCCCATGCGATGAGTGAATGCGCGAGGACAGTGAGGGCAGTGGAGGCGGCGATCTCTGCTGTGTGTTCGTGCTCCAGGCACTGGTTCACCAGTCTCTGTACGATGGATTCGCAAGTGACCGACCAGGCCGATGCGTGAGGTGAATGTGTGATCGCATTGAGGACAGTTAAGGAGAGTCCTCATCGCTGGTGGTGGTAGTGAAGGCGGTGGTGGGGGTAACAGGCGATGAGTAGAGGGATGTGGTCTCTATGATGGTGGGAGTAATGGAATTGATACCAGGAGTTAGGGTGACATTGACGCACAGCTAATTAGCCCCCCGTCTTTCTAGTGCTTTCGAGCAGATCGAAAATCTTCATCCTCCAGTAGAGGCGGTGGGGTGGCTATTTTGGTCAATAAGGGTTGGTGTTTTAACTGTAGGTCCTTATTTTTCCTACTCTGAGGATTTGATAGACGTTATTGCTGTCATCTGTAAGCCCCGATTTTTTATATACATTTAAAGGGCCGGCTCTACCGATTTCTCCTGCCCACACTGAACCCGCAACTTCAACTCACGGATCGGCCTGGTCGTTCACCTGCGAATCCATCGCATGGAGGCTGGTGAACCAGTGCCTGGGTCTCCGACATACAGTCGACGTGCCCGCCTTCACTGCCCTAACTGCTTTCGCACATTTACACACCGCATGGGCCTATTAGGACACATGCGCCTCCATGACAACCTCCGGTAAACCACCGTAGGCTAACCTACATCAGCGCACACTACCTACACCAATGCATCGACTTCACCCTCACAATCACCATTTATCAGAGTATATCACGGTTTCCTAGAAACCGTGGCTGGGAAGTCTTCCAATCTGACGCTTCCACCAGACCACGCCGTCGGCTCAGTGTATGTGCTGTGTGTGTCGAGTGGCTGACCAGTGGACTGGGAGTCAGACGGCGATGGCTGCTCCATATCCCCTGAGTTTGTGAATCCTGGTGTGTGCGTTATGGGGGCCAGGTCGTGCTGTGGCGCGCGTAGACGGGTACGCCGATCCGTCAGCCAATGCGCCCACTCCCACATCAGGCAACTGACCGGCTCGGACAGTAGTCTGACTGTGGGGTGGGGGAGAGAGTGAGGTCGAGAGCTCAGCGTATTTTCCTCACTATAAACAATCTGACGCGCTTGAAACTATCACGGTCCGCTAAAAGCCGTGGCTTGGAAGGTTGCCAACTGACGGGATAACTTGGACCGCGTGGCCAGCCCAATGTGTGTTTTGTGTGGAGTGGCTGACTGGCGGACTGAGAGTCAGGTTGCAATGGCTCCTTCTTAATGTGGCCTTTATGGCACTCCCACACCGTGGGATCCGAGCCAGGTGTGGTAGCACGCCCAGGGGCGGCTCCGGCCGCGCCAGCCACCTGCGCCCTCTCCCATCTCCGGTCTTCTTGACTCTGTCTTGACACCGGACTCAGGTGGGGGAGGAGGAGAGAGTGCGGTAGCTGCAGCGCAAGGCTACTATCACGTAAAACTAATTCACGCGCAAGTCACCGTCCCTGCTCCATTTTCCCATGGAGCATACGGTGGACATCGTCGGACTACGACGGTCGAACTGTCGTGTGTGTGTGTGTGTGTGTGTGTGTGTGTGTGTGTGTTTGTGTGTGTGTGTAGACAACTGAGGCTGGCCTGACGCCCCTGCACGTAGCGGCCTTCGTTGGGAGCTCAGATATTGTTCGTTTGCTGCTGGAAAGAGGCGCCTCAGTAGACCAGACGACAATGCGCTGCGAGACGGCCCTCCATCTTGCCGCCCGAAACTGCCAACTCAATGTGGCTAGCGTTCTTCTAAGCGCTCATGTCACCGTCGATGCAAAGGCTAAGGTTGGCTTCTTCCCTCTCTCTCTCTCTCTCTCTCTCCCTCTCTCTCTCTCTCTCTCTCGCTCTCTTTCATCACTTTCTTTATCTTCTCGGCCTGCGGCTTCTAATTATCACTCAACTCTACAAACGGAGGCGATTGTTCGTGTTCCAGGTGTATGCTGGATCACCGGAGCCGTTTGTTAATTCTTCTGAACTTTCTCAGATGGGCACAGGTCTAGGTACCCCCTGTATTCCAGTTAGCCTTGTGATAAATACGAAGACGTTAGGGTTAGTCCAGAGGGGAATAGGCACCGCTCCAAAATTTAGCGCAAGATCACGTTTCCTACGGGGGAATGCCTACTCCCATATCTAAATCTTTCGATCTCGTGCAGGAGTCCATCGTCAGAGGCGATGGCGTAGCCACCGAACAACCGCTAAGATAATTATCCATGCCGACAGCAAGGCAAGCAGTGAGTTGATTGAAGGGCGCGCATCTGATGAGAACTCAATCAATGTCTGGCTCCTGCGCCCACTTACAGGATCCTGAAATATCATCTTCAAACCTACAGCCACTGCCTAACGAGCCCCCCCCCTATATAACTGTCACTTGTTCTGTTCTTGCTGTCATCGCTGATGATGGAGTCCTGAACGAGTTCGTAAGCGCAGAAGAAAAAACAAATGGCTTGGTCGATCCCATCTTAGTTTAATTTTATCTTCTTTTTCTGGTTGGCATCTGACCTGTCTCGTTTCTTCTCCATTTTTTTCTGGCTTTATATTCCACTTTTCCCCTCCTTAGAGGTTAAGCACCTGTAGGTGGCATTTATTTTATAACCCTCTCCTTCCCCACCCCTCCCCGCCAAGCGTTTAACAGGAGGCCTTTCTCTGATTTCACTCCTCAGCGCACCCTCAAGTTCTTTTCATCCTACTTGACATGGGACCACTTATTTATATTTGCTACAGCGATCCATTCTGGCTATTTTTACGCGTTTGCGCAAATAATTAAGGAGTGTAATGAAGGCCCCAACTGGTTGATTTGAACCTACTTCCGGTGCATTTGTGCCTGGGAACTTCGCAGACTTTATTCCAGCTGCGTCTCCTCATGTCGGTGGTTGTTATATCCGTGTTCTCTTGCATATTCATAGAACCATTTTGGGCAAATTATCGCCCGCGTCAGCTGCGCCGAGGATCTCACACCCAAGCTTGCTGATGGAATCGAAATCACGAATAGCATAGTCGAAGAGTCGATCAGCGGGGACATTAATTTTTTTCCCCTGCGCCTTTGGACGGGTCCCCGGGTCGATAGTTAGAGTTGTGAAAAAAACAAACAGTTGAACTCGTGAAACAGTCAATCAAACCGATCTCGTGCCATTGTGACTGGTTGTAGTGACCTTCATGGCAATGACCAATCCTGCCATTGGGTTGCCGCCGTCAGTTGAACTGTGCAACGCTAGTGTTGTTTCGAAGCTCGATGCTTGACCAAATTTCAACGACTCGCTCGCCTTGCACACACATGGCCTTGCTGGAAACTCATGTGACTATCGATTTTGCAGACGTGGTTTTGGTTGACCATGAGTTATCCTCTTATTTTCACGTACTCTAAACCCCCAGTTAGACCTTTATATTTGCGGGGACATTCAGGGCAAATAATTTTTCAGGTAATACTGCACTGCTCCCCTGGGTTTTACTCGGTCCCTGCTGTTCATGATTTAACTGCATATTTTTGGTCTCCGCTCGGTATGCGCACTGGTATTTGAGACTCACACGGTATGTTCTGTGACCTACAAGATGCTTTTAATGCTATGTAATCAATTTCCCTTCAAGCATCCTGGTTACTTACTGTCATCCCCTATCTGCTTTCGGCGACGCCGTAGGCGTCTGAGGATTAAAACATTTGAGTAGCTGTCGCGTATGAGTGAAGAAGAAGGTTGTTCGTTCACCGGAATCATGGCTTTATTCGCCAGAGATAAAACAGCAACATAACACCGCCGATGCCGACGCTGTCGACTTTATTGCAGCCCTGGAATCCATGCTTGTGAGAACTGAAACAACCGAGGACGTTAAACACTCCGTCCGACAACGTGTAACATCTTTGCTAATGACACACAGACCAACCCAATGTATTTCGAAGAGTGAGTCAAAAGATATGGAGGAACTAAGGACGTACGAGCAAATTATCATTCTACCCGCTGATAAGGGGATATCAACTGTCTTAATGAATCGAGATGATGATAGAGAATTTTACAGACCAGCACACGATGCATAAGCCAAAGCGGTAGCAAGTCGGTTGAATAAATTACTCGGAGAATTCAAACGCCAAAATTTGATTACGGAGAACGAACGGCGCCAAATGAAACCAACGGATACGGCTCTGGCTCGCTTCTATGGTCTGCCAAAGGTTGGGCTACAGGAATATATTTACCCTTCTTTCACTTAAGCGCAAGGTCACCCATTTTAGAGAAGTGGCATTCTTATTCCAATGTCCTATCGGCGGAGGCCATATAAGTAATTCCGACCGGATTTTTACCTACAAAGACCTCCTGAGTGTTGTTGGGTCGACAGCTGCCGCATCAATATTTTACGTTCTTCCTTCCGTGCAATCATCCATCCTCTTTTGCCGGATGAGTGAGAAGATGAAGAAGAAGCGGAGAACGAGGAGTTACGTCTTAGGCCAGACTACTTCCTCGTACAAATTGCATTCTGGCGGTCACTTGTTGCTGCGCTCTTCCTGCCGCTTAATTATTCAGAGGCAGCGGAGCACACACAGGTAGAGCCAAGCAATACCGGCCTGCCTTTGCCCGCGCGCACACACACAGTAGGCAGGTGTGTGTGTGTGT
>WEDG01002218.1:0-17501 GCA_017591395.1 Schistocephalus solidus
TGGTGATGTCCTCTCTCCTCCCTTTATAGATGGGGGTTATGTTGGCTATCTTCCACTCGTGAGCAGAGCCCCGCCTCCATCGAACTTTCAAATATCTTGGAGAGCGAGAGGCCAGCTGGTCTTTGAGTTCGTGAGAACTTTTTGCGGATATACCATCTGGGCCGAGGTGATTTGAGTGGGCTGTAGCTGTTTCAGAGTTTTTCTTACTGTGTCCAATGAATATGCTTGTTCCTTAACTTCCTCTTAGGAGCGCAGAGATTTTTGAATTATCCTCTAGATTCTGCGTCTTGCACGTGACCGACAGAGGGAATCTTGCGCGCCCTCAGTGAGCCAAACTCTGCAAAATCTGTTGCTTTAACTGTTCCGCCGTCGATCCTCCTCTAAACGAGGTTATGAAATTCTCCATTACCAACGACAGTCAAGAACGTGCTCCTCAAAGATACTGACAAGGCAGTGTAAAGTGCGTTCTTTGTTAGTCATCTTACGATTGAATCTGCACCGGTTCTGGTGTTTCAGGCATCCTCATACAATGTTATCGGCACCATTGATTTCTTCTTAGAACTAATTCGTAAGCAAATAATTCGTCTAAAAACTCGCACACTTCAGGAGACTGACGGTATTCCAAACTCAGTTATTAAGAGAGTGCCAAGTCGTTCTGATTGCTAAGCCTCGCAGCCTGAGTTTATCTGTTTAAACGGATTCTTTCCTGACTCATGCAAAGCCATCTGTCATTCTCTGTCCTGCGTTCGGGATCTTGTTTGGACGTAAATAATTATCGAGGCGTTCACAAAACCCCGGCTCTATCGAAAACTTCTTTGATTCAGTATCAAATAACGTTTGCCTAGAAAAATAAGCTCTTAAGCGACTCCGCATTATGGTTTTCTACCTGGCAGATCATGCGAAGTGTGTCACTTAGCTTTATTAACCCCGTCACTTCCCTTCGTAATGAGCAGCATTCAGTGGCGGTTGTGATCTGCTTTGACCTGAGCAAAGCCTTTGACAAGGTACCGCACAGACGTCTTCTGGTGAAACTGGACGCCCTCGGCATCCGGCCTCCTCTCCTTGACTTCATTGGTTCCTAATTGTCTAACCGCGTCGTAAAGGTCTTAGTAGGTAATAGAAATGGAGTTTTTCTGTCGATGTGGTGTACATTTACTTTAGCAAAAGCCTTTGAAAAAGTTCCATTCAGAGTTTGATCTTTAAGCTTCGTCAAATGCGTGACTGGCTACTAACTCAAATGGTTGGCAGACTGTCTCAAAGGCAGGCGCCAACGTGTTTGTATTGGAGACGTCAAGTCGCACTGAAACCATTCACAGCGGAGTCCGAGGGAGCGTTCTGGGTCCCATTATGTTTCTGATATACGTGAATGATTGCCTTGATTGTCTGACATTGAGAAGGTAATGTTCGCTGACGATCTTAAGATATAGAGCACAATTGAAAAGCCAGAGGATGCACGGGTGCTACAAAATAACTTTGATCACTTGCATACATGTTGTGATGAGTGGCAACGGAACCTTTATTTCAAAAATGCCAAATCATCCGATTGCATTCTAGTTACATGATAATCGTTGTTAGCCCGACTGTGCATAATCGCTTAAAATCCTCAACTCAAGATAGGTTTAAAATTCTGGTATTATTTGAATATATTGAGATATCCTCAATTATAATATTGATTTATAAGAACTGTACTTCTGCACTAGCTCGAGTTATTGTCATCACGTATTCATATACCAGAAATATGACTTACGCAAAAGTAACCATAGGTAAACTAGATCTCTCATTTATTTATTTATTTATTTAGAATTTATATTTGGTAAGCACCGGCATGGCACTCTCTAAGCAAACATTAGTAACGAAATAAAGTAATGATACTGTGTGCGATACAATGTACAAATACTTAATAATGTAGACAGAACGTTTCCTGCTAGGTCAACTGTTAGCGATGTTTTGAAATAAAATGGTGAACTAGATAGGCAAACGAAAAATCCTACCTATAAAAATGGAGGCAGAGTTCAATAAGGCCTTCATTTTTGAAAAGAAAGGTAGGGTAGATCTGCTTAGGAAAAATGGTCAAGTGGTAGAGTAGAGGGTAATACGGTAGTAGCATTTCAGAATGAGATAATGAAACGTCGAGATGATTCGTTTTTGATCACTTAGGCGTATGAAACAAAATCCCCTGAAAATGCGTCAATAAACTTAAGTCCTCAGCATCTTAGGATCAGATTTGAATTCTGATGATAGTTAGTATCCAAAAGAAACGGCAGTATTTTTGAGACTGTGGACCACCAAATGTATACGTCCGAATGACTTCATCATTTGGATGACTGGTGATAAAGGGGGACATCATAGTTCATGAAGTCTGTAAAGGTTTATCGATAAATATGAACATTTATTTACAATGCTCGACTCACTATTTGACTCAAAATCGTTTGCAACCAGCTTAACAAGAGTACCACAAAATAGAACAGCTTATACACGTAGTCTCATCAGAGGTCACTGATAGATCTAACGCAAGTTAAAATGTCATTATCGAAATATACCCCCACACGTTTTAACCCAACACCATAAAATCCAACAATTCATACACTATTCTGGTCTTAATATTCGCACAGTTTCCACCAAAAGGCTAAACTCAAGAAGCAAAAATATACTAGTGTTAATGACCTTCTATTCACGGACCAAAGTCGATATAATTCTACAAAACCCTGAAGTAAACCAAACTGCTCACCTGAAATGCATTCATAGATCCAAACCTTATACCTTTGCAAAGACGTGAACTTCAGATCAAAGCTACACAGCTCAAACCAGATGTTCATCATAACGTCTCCTCAGTGGAACATGAAGCAGGCACTTCAAACGCTGCCAACTATAATGAATTTTATAACCAAGTAAGATCAAAAATAATTAAAGTAGTGCTCCTAAGCCAAAACATTAATTTTTCGAATTGGTCCCAGCTTGTCCGTTCTACAACGAGGGACAAATATATTGTAGACCTGATTCTCACTGAAACGACACTGATCCTCTTCATTGATTTTTAAGCAGTGCCTCTTCCAATGTGACCATGCATTTATTCACTGTTGCCTTCGGATTGTCTCATCGAAAAAGGTTAACACATTTCGTACCTATCATGCTTTTGACGTCGCAGATATGAGCTTAATTAACAAATTTTTGGACTCATTGGATTGGCAGCATCTCTCCTCCATGAACGATGCAGCAAGTCTTTCTGACTTAATGTCAGTCGTTTCAAATAGCATTCTGGAATTTGTGCCCGATCAAAATTGTCAAGCCCTACGCTTGGATCCACCGTCCCCACTTTCTTTTGCCAAGGACTAAAGGGGATTGATGAAGCAATTAAAAGATCAATATGCTAGTTCGTTATCTGTACATCTAAGGATCGCAGAGATTTTTGAAATAAGCCTCTAAGATTCGTCTTGCAGCGTGGCAGCAGGGAATCTTGCGCACTCAGTGAGCCAAACTCTGCAAAATCTGTTGCTCAACTGTTCCGACGTCGATCCTCCTCTAAACGAGGGTTATGAAATTCATCCATTACTAAATGAAGCTAAGAACGTTCGTTCTCAAAGACTCTGACAAAGGCACAATTGTTTAGTGCGTTCTGTGTAAATCATCTTACGATAAATCGGAACGGGTTCTGATGTTTCAGGCATCCTCATGCAATGTTATCGGCACCATTGATTTCTTCTTAGAACTGAATTCGTGAGCAAATAGATTTGTGCGAAAATCTCGCACTCTTTTGGGACTGACGGGTATTCCAAACTCAGTTATTAAGAGAGTGCAGAGCTTCCAACTGATTACTTAGCCATATATTTTTCAGTTTATCTTTTAAACGGATTCTTTCCTGACTCATGGAAGACATCTATTATTCTTCCTGTCTTCCGGTCGGTCTTGTTCGGACGTAAATAATAGGAAATCTCATCTTTGCTTTAAAAATTCACAAAAGTTCGTTTGCGCTGACAATCTCAAGTGCATTTATTCATTTTCTAAAGATTATGCCAAAAGTTGCGTTGATAAAATCAACACTGATCTACTTATGCTTTCACCTTGGAGCTCTAGTTGGCTGATGACATTTTTCTCCATCCAAGAGTATTTTTATGTGTTTTGGCCCCACCAAGCTTCCTGGACCCCTAGTATTTCAAAAAGTACACTTTTAGAACGATCACAACAAGAGATTTAAGTCTGGGTTTCACAAATAAGCTAGCATTTTCGCCTTATACAGATTGAATTTCTGCAAAAGCTGCACAGATATGTGGTTTTTTATCACATAATTTCTTCCGGAAATAAAGTAAAACCTGTAGCGCAAATTTGTTCTTCCTATTAAGAGAATACTGCTGTCCCCTCTTTGGGCTAATTAACGTCTTTGACCCCAGTAAAATTGAAAAGGTTCAGAGGGTTTTACTCGAAGACATTTTTTCTCTTCCTGGATCCATAATCTCTTATACGAATAGATACAAGTTAGCAAACATTAAATTTCTCTGGGATAGAAGAATTGAAGCCGGCCTCTGCTTCCTATTTTGCGTTAACTCTAACACAAATCTACCAAGAACTAACGCTCTCAGTCCATAGATGGACCCTTTGTCACTCGTAATTCCTCCATGATCATTTCACCAACCATTAGCTCCATTAATAAATAGGTTTATTGATTTGGCACTGCTTGGGCACCGTCAAATAACTAACCGTTCTCAGTTTTTTGCTTCCAAATATGATTCCATATGGAATAATAATCACCTGGAAATTAGGTTGTCATCTACATTAGCTATTTTCAAGACCAAATCAAGCAAACATTTATCTTCGGAAGAAATGAAGTCCATATTGGTTGTTTCCTTCCCGAACTTGCCCTTTTTGGATTTTGGAAAGAGATCTCTTGGTATTTGAGGCAGTTCCCTTGATATTATATTAGTTACTAAAAATGTTTTCATCATCCTGTGCAGAGTCAATCGTTGCATTCACTTTTTTGTCCCCTCTTTTAAACTAACATCGCAAACTCTTTACAACCTTGATACTTTTATCCAATTTTGCAACACTGACGATGATCTCCAGGTTCAGTTGATGATCAAGGCGGGTTCTTATGGTTTCACCTCTTTGTTGGTGCACTATGCAGTCAGCACAATCACATCTAGATGATGATCTCGTGACCTCTACTGTCCCCGCTTCGTTTAGAACTTGTTTTACACGATGCGTTCCTCCTCTCACCTCCTTCTGGTGGTTATAAACAGAAGCTCTGACTTCTATGTTATCTCTCCACCCTACAAGGAGCGTTCCGAACCCTCATACGTTGTCAGCAACATCACAATACTATCCCATTGCATCGTACCAATCCCATCAACTCTGGCTATTCAATTTTAGAGTGGAATATCCTAGTTTGTTTTTAAACTTGTCGGCTCGCTGGAAATTTGCCCTCCCCCAATTTAACTGTAGGAGATTTTTACTGCTTCTTTTCTAGTTCACCGTATATGTCAAAGATTGTTGACTATTGTTTTAAAAATGGCAAATCGCTCTTAATCGAATATGCCTACTATACACCGCATTTGTGCTGGTGATATGGCTATTCACATGGTGCAGCAATTATCCACTTTGTATTTATTTATACCGCGATAATTAATTTGTAACGATGAGGCCCTCTGGGCCTTATATAAACAATTAATAATTTTTTTATTTATCTTATCTAAGCATAGATGGCCACGATATAAATGTACCTGGCGTTGTTAAGGACCTGGGCATAGCATATTCCAACGGTGACAATCTTTCAGAACATTGCGCCCTGATTGTCTCCAAAGCACGCAGAACTGCCGGGTTTATCCTCCGAAATTTTAAAACTATTGATATTAGACTTCGCCTTTATAAAATGTACGTTAGACCTGGCCTGGAATACTGCTCGTTTCTATTTAGCCTTCTGCGTGCTAGCGAACGGAAGAAAATAGAATCGGTCCAACACTTCTTCACGAAAAGAATTTTATCGTTGGAGCACCGTAATCTGTCGTATCAAGAACGCTGTGGGCTTGTTAACATTGATCCCCTTTATGGTTTCGCCGAGTGCAGAAGGGACTATTTTTGCTGTTTAAGCTTTTGAATAATCGTACATTTAATCCCCTTATCACTGTGAGGCAGCTTGACCATCCTCGGCGCAGCAGTCATCGCAATGTCTTTTTATTTCTTCCATTAGCTCGCACAGTTAAGTATCGACGGTTCTTTTCGGTAAACGCCATGGCCATGTGGAATAAATTTCCCCATAATATAAAAAGTCCAGCGGAGGTATTCTTTGTTTAAGATAACCATTACTAGTTTTTTGCATTCAGAACAGTTTCCAAGAATTCTGGGCGCCGACACGGTAGAATCTGTTTTCCTGTTCGACGGAGTGCGCGGCATCTGAACTCGATCCCAGGTGTTACATTGAGGGATACGGCACCGTCTCTGCAGCCTGCACCCGTTGACTTCTTCGGCAGACAGTGAGCGACCGTACACGGATGCTTTCTTGCCTGAGGCAGAATCCCGGTTCCTAGCAAAGACAGAGATACTGCATACAGACTGCAATTGTGTTAGCCCTTCCCTGATCTGAATTGCTATCATCCTTACAGGCGGCAGTTTTTCTCCTGAATAACATGAAAATAGGAAAAACCCTTATAATGATATATATTCAGGAGTTTTTTTCACTGCCAGCCTCTACCCACTGAATATTTCATCTGACAATGCCTGTAAACCGGTATTAAATACAACTATTATTATTATTGTTATTGTTATTCTAACACTCATAATACAAAATCGAATAACTGCTTCAGCAGTTAGGAGAGGAGGTAAAACTCAAACGATCCGAGCACCTCAAAACGCTATAACCTCCCTGGAACAGCTTGATGACACAAATTATGAATCCAGTCATTACACAATATTAGATAGTCATTAGCGTGTTAATACGACGCCGCAAAATGTACAACCAGCAACAGAAAATATCGACCCAGCAACTCATACAAATTCTATGACCTATGTGTCAATCGCTTCTTACTCAAAAGATAACTCAATTAGTCTTCTAGCTAGTGTTCCTACACAAAAAGCTTTATTTAGCACATGATTACGACAGAAATGTCAACCTAAGAAATATGAGTGCTCAAAACTCTGCAAACTCTCATAAGACACGAATAAGCTCTTTAAATAACACCTCAACTCCCTTAAATCCAATTGCATGACATAGGAGTAAACCAACGCACGCTAACCTTTCGAATACAGTTGCAAACATAGTAGCAACTAGTGGCAAACAAACCAGTTACCTAGGCCGACAAGCCTTCCCAAAAATAACCCCAGCTATTTACAATAACCACCCACTTAATCCTCCCCCACATATGGGGCATAAGCTCTACACGCAACCCATGCACTCTAACACCTTCACACAACCCATAAACTTTAACCCATGCACTCAAATCCCACCGCATACTCAACACATACACTCTTACCCATTCACTCATTTCTCACCATACCCATCACCATACCTTCCAACAGTTACACGCTTCCCTTCTATTAGCCCATCGCAAAATCAAAACAGTTTTAGAAATCGGTTTTATTTTCACGACAGCTGGCCTCTTCCTATCCAACATCGCACAAGTATCGCCCTTATTAATGCGAAAGCTCGATGGTACGTAAAATACCACAACTTAGGACATTCGTTGAAGCCTATAATCCCGATATAGATTGTTTAACGGAAACATGGGTTAATTAATTATAATGGAATGCTTCGCTATTTGTCCCAAACGTAAATTTCTATTGACAAGACCGCATAAATAAACGAAATACGAAGGGCGGTTGTATGATATATATCAAAAATACCATTAAACAAAGTGGTTTCGATGTCTCCCACTAAACTTTCCCTGGCGAAGCATGCTTTGCCCTATTAAAATCCTTGTCGCACATAAATATACTTATCGGATGTCTCTATGCTCCTCCTGAATGTAGTTATGATGACACTGGCCTAAACAATATAATAGATACCATATAATATATTCAATTTAAATATAAGATAAATGCGGGTGATCTAAACCTTCCTGAAATAAACTGGGCTAATTTAATAGACGGTCATGACCTTAATGTGCCCGGGGTTATAAAGGATCTGGGCATATCATATTCTAGTAGTCTTAATCTGTCAGAGCACTGCGCCCTGGTTGTCTCAGCACACCAAACCACTGGGTTTATTCTCAGAAATTTTAAAAACTGTCAATATTAGGACCAGCCTTTATAAAATGCATGCCAGACCTAGTCTGGAATACTGCTAGTTTCCATTTAGCCTTCTGCACACGAGTGAACGGAGGAAGATAGAATCCGTCCAGCACTTCTTTGCTAAACGTGTTTTTAACTTCAGAGCACAGAAACCTGTTCTACCAATAACGCTGTGAGCTTATTGAAGATGCCGGTTCTTCCCAGGAGCTCACTGTCTCAGATACTTTTAAGCTATTTCACCTCCAATATGCTTCGATGCAGCTTGGTCTTCGTAGACAGGGCAAGTCTTTGCCGCGTATTAATCAGCCTGCAGAGATTATTCTTTCATAAACCTGGATCAGAAAATGACCCATTTCATATTATCAACTAAAATCTGATGACTGTTTGAAAGCACTGGAAGTTTTCTTACTTTTTGAACGTTTCGTACGCCTAACAAATTTCAAACTTATTTAAAAATCAGTTCAACTTAGTATAAATTATTGGCCTAAAACCGAAATGACGTGTTCGCATCTAATAAGATGTAATCTGCCCTTCAAATTTACCACAGTCGATTCTACTTCTGCCAAATGACCACTCCCGAAAGTACGTACCTCTCCAGTTTTACTGACCCTAAATTTCTTACCATGAAACAGATATCTCTATTCTCTAAAGCAGTTTTTTTATTTTGCTATTACTATAACTTTCGAGAAAGGTTTTTTACTTAAAGCAAGCTCCACAGTTCGAACGCTTCTGTCTACACATACAAGCAAAACAAAACTAAAGTTTTTGGAGAAAATAAGATTTTTAAAGCTTTTACCGTGTTTAAAGGAGATTGACGGCACCCAAGAGGTGCTTTATCAATGAATTTATTTATAAAGAAGCGTCTTCAATATAAAAGCCCTATACCTTTTGAGATTTTATAAGAAGAAAGCTTTTGATCGTGTTGACCATGATCTCCTACTGCTGAAACTTGCCTCCTTCGGCATAGGTAACAAGCTTCTGCACTTAATATTTTCCTGTTGAATGCTCGCGCACAACGGGTTAAAATTTCTGATGTTATCTCCAACCCCACGCATGCAAGGGAGTGGCGTTATTCAGGGCAGCGTGCTCGGCCCGCTTCTATTTTGCCTTTTTGCGAACGCTTTCTCCTGATTGTTTTTCAGTATGGTAGGCCTTTTATGTACGCTGACGATTTAAAAAGTCTGCCTATCGATATAAACCGGTTGATCGCAACATCGTGCTTGAGCTCTTAAAAAGAGGATCTTCAGGCCTTCGCTCAGTTGTGTTGCACATGGCGCCTCTCACTTTCTTGGCAAAAGTGCTCCGTTATGGTTATTGGCGACAACCATCAGCCCCACCTAAGCATAGACGGTCACGATCTAAATTTGCCCGGAGTTATAAAGGATCTGGGCATGTCGTATTCTAGAAGTCTTAATCTGTCAGAGCACTGCGCCCAGATTGTCTCGAAAGCACGCCAAACAACTGGGTTTATTCTCAGAAATTTTAAAACCGTCAAAATTAGAATCAGTCTCTATAAAATGTATGTCAGGCCTAGTCTGGAATACTGCTCGTTTCTATTAAGTCTTCTGCACGCTAGTGAACGAAAGAAGATAGAATCAGTCCAGCACTTCTTTACAAAAAGATTTTTCTATTCAGATCACGGAAACCTGTCTCACCACCAACGCTGTGATCTTACAAGCCTTGACCCGCTGTGGCTTTCGCAGATTGCAGAAGGGACTATTTTTTACTGTTTAAACTTTTAAACAGTCGTACATTTAACCTTACATCTCTGAGGCACCTTAACCACTCTTGACGCACCAGTCATCGAGATGTTTTTTTTCCTTGGCACGCACAGTTAGATACCGACGTTGGTAAACGCTTTAGCAATCTGGAATAAGCTACCTAGAAGTATCAAAATTCAGCAAAGCTATCCCTTGTTCACGCGAACTGTCACTAGTTTTCTACATTCAGGACACCTTCCAAAACGTTTGGGTGCTGACTCTGTTGAAGCTCTCTTCGGTTCTGATGGCGTTCACGGACTATAAATCCTGTGCCGGTCTTCATGCTAGGGTAATATTGCTGGTCCCTGCAGACTCAATCAGCTTATTTCTCGAGTCGACAGCGAACAGCCGCTCACCGACATACCTGCTGGTGCAGAATACCAGATCCGTAACACTAAATGGAGAGGTTCTTCACCGGGCACCTGTGTTAACGCGTCCCTGTCCTGAACTTTAATTTCTCAATACGTCCACTTTTGCAACCCCGACGATGGTCTCCAGGTTCAGTTGAGGGATCAAGGCAGGGTTCTGATGGTTTTGCCTCTTTTGATTGGTGGACTATGCAGTCAGCAAGGTCGCATCTCGATGATGATCTCATGACCTCTACTGTCCCCTCTTCGTTTTTGACCCTGGGTGTCACGATGAGTGCGTCCTCTCTCACCTCCACTGGTGGTTACAAACAGTAGCTCTGACTGCTATATTATCTCTCACGCGACAAGGAGCGTTCCGTACCCTCATACGTTGTCAGCAACATCACAGCACTATCCCATTGCATCTAGCTATTAAGTTTTTAGTGTGCCAGTTTTTCTCCTATTTTTAAATTGGCTGCTCACTGAACTCTGCCTCCGATTTAACCGTAGGAGTTTTTACTGCTTCTTTTTCTAGTTAACCGTTTATGTTAAAGATTGTTGACTGCTGTTTTAAATATGGCAAATCGTTCTGAATCGGATATGCCTACCATATTTTTCATTTATGCTGTTAATGTGGCTGCTCACATAGTGCAGCAATTATCCACTTTGTATTTATTTATGCGGCGATACTAAGTTTGAAATGACGGGGCTCTCTGGGCCTTAAATATACAATTTATTTATTTATTGAAACACCGAGGTCCTTCTGTTTCTCACCAATTGAAAGGGGCTGCCCATTGTGAATGCATTCAGTATAATTCAGATTATATAAAGGGAGATAGGCAAAGCCTTTGAAAACCCTATTTACAGATAGATGCTAGCAAAACAAGCAAATTTTACATTGCGATAGCCGTTTTAGTATATCGATCATTGCTGTCGACTTAATATATGTTCATCAAATAAAAATGCATCAAGTCTCCTTTTAAACATTTCAACGCTTTCAGCCTGAACAACTGAAACTGGCAGTTTGTTCCATTCTTCAATCGCCCGTTGGGAAAAGAAATTGGCCCGCACTTCAAGTTTGGCGTGTTTTTCTTTTCAGTTTGTATTGGTGACCTCGGGAGACTTGTCATGTTTGCCAATTCAAAAAGTTGGCCATCTGAAATGCACAATCAACTCCTCTGACCAGTTTGAAGACTAAGATCATATCCCTCTGTATTGCCTATAAAGAGGAAAAAAATTTTTAAGTCTTTCTAGGTGGCCCTCATAGGGGTAGGCATTCTAATCCACTGACTAGTTTCGTTGGCCTCCGTTGAACTTTCTCCAGCAGAGCGTAGTCATGTTTTGTCCAAGGGTGCCACGCCTGAACGAAATATTCCAACACCGGCCGGATACATATTCCAAACACGCGCCAAAAAGCTCTCCGTCAAAACTAACGAAGGACCTTCTGATTGCGCCTAAGATACACATAGCTTTCTTTGCGATATTCGCACAGTGCGAGGATGGTTTGAGATTTGGTGGTATCCATATACCCAAGTCCTTTAGAATGTTACCTCCTGGAGTTGGTGACCACTGATGAAGTACTGATATTCAAACCTAATCATCCTTCTGGAACAAGAACGCAGTTGGATTATTTGGCATTTGTTAAGATTAAGGTTCAGCAGCCACTCATCACACCATGTTTGCAAGCGATCTAAGTTTTTGTTGTAATTTTCGCGCATCCTCCGGTTTTTCAATCGAGTTCCATAACTTCAGCTCGTAAGCGAACATTACCTTCTCGCATGTCAGACAATCCAAACAGTCATTTCACGTATATCAGAAATAAAATGGGACCCAGAACGCTGCCCTGCGGAACTCCACTGTGAACGGTTTCCAGTTGAGACTTGGCATCTCTAATAAAAAACACGCTGGCGCCTCTCTGTGAGAACGTCGGCAAACCATTTGAGTAGGTTGCCAGTCACACCCATTTGACGGAGCTTAAAGATCAGACGTTTGTGTGGAACCCTGTCAAAGGCTTTACTAAAGTCAATGTAGACCGCATCGACTGACAAAACCCATTTCTAATGATTTTTGTCCAACTTTCGATGGATGTGAGCAGGGTTTGTGAGGCAGGATCGACCACTTCGAAATCCATTTTGATATGAACTTAGCAAGTTATTCTCTTCAAGATGCCTCATCGACTCCGTTTTGATTATCTTCTCCATCATTTTGCAACAGATACTTGTGAGGCTGACTGGTCGGAAACTGTTTGGTGATGTGCTCTCTCCTCCTTTATCGATGGGGGTTATGTTGGCTATCTTCCACTCGGTAGGCATTGGTAGGAAGCATCTTCCTCACTGGTCTTTCTGGTACGCAGTCTTAGGACCACACACTTACCAGCGTTAAAATGTAAGAGCCAATGAGCAGACTTAACCAGAGCATCTGAACCAGCTCCAAGGTGTTACCTTGAGGCATACGGCACCGTCTCTGCAGCCTGCACCCGCTGACTTCTTCGGCAGACAGTGAGCAACCCTACACGGATGCTGTCTTGCCTGGGGGCAGAATCCCGGTTCCTAGCAAAGACAGAGAGACTGCATACAGACTGCAATTGTGTCAGCCCTTCCTGATCTGAATTGCTATCATCCTAACAGGAGGCAGTGTTTTCTCCTGAAAAAAACATAAAGATAGGAAAAAAACATTTATAATGATATATATTCAGGAGTTTCACTGCTGGCCTCTACCCACTGAATATTTCATCTGACAATGCCTGTAAACCGGCATTAAATACAACTATTATTATTACCAGTTGCTAAGATGGTTGAGATCTCCTTGAAATGCCTGCCTATCGGAATCAGATCTGATGACCCTCCACAATTTAACATCATCTGCAAACATGATGGCGCTGCAATCCAGTCCGTCGACACAGTCGTTGATGTACACTAAGAAAAGTAACGGCACTTATACCGAGCCTTGGGGTTCATAACTTAGAACCGGAGTAGTTGTTGACTTTGAGGGATATAGCATGCATAGAACATGCTGCTATCGCTCGTCCGTGGCATTAAAAGATACTTTACAATTACTGATTTTTCGACTTTTAAGAGACCGTCGATCGATGATCTACTTTTGTGCAGTCGGATTCTATATGCACCAGATTTCCCGAACCTGGGGAACTGGAAGACATAATTTCCTCCTCGCTTTTTTTCTTTCTGGTTATCTGTATTTCAACTGACTCAGAGGTTTGTTCTAATGACTTCGTTCTTTTTCTCTTTTATTTTCGCTTAATGTTGTGTCTTTTGGCCTCTACCGTTTCCTTGCGATGATAACGGTCTAGCTTGCTGAGGTTTTTCAGCTCATTTTATCGTGTTTCGGCGAGTAAATTTTGTTATGTTTGATGCAATTAGGGTCTTCAACGCAGTAGTTAATATAAACTTAGAAGAGGAATGGTCCTAAGATGGAGCCTTGGGGACACCACTTAGAACCGCAGTAGGTGTTGACATCGAGGAATCCGTTATGGTTATTGGCGACAGCCATCAGTCCCACCTAAGCATAGACGGTCACGATCTAAACGTGCCCGGAGTTATAAAGGATCTGGGCATATCATACTCTAGTAGTCTTAATCTGTCAGAGCACTGCGCCCTGATTGTCTCTAAAGCACGCCAAACTACTGGGTTTATTCTCAGAAATTTTAAAACCGTCAAAATTAGAATCAAGCCTCTATAAAATGTATGTCAGGCCTAGTCTGGAATACTGCGCGTTTCTATTTAGTCTCATGCATGCTAGTGAACGAAAGAAGATAGAATCAGTCCAGCACTTCTTTACTAAAAGAGTTATTACTTCAGAGCACAGAAACCTGTCCTACCAACAACGCTGTGAGCTTACAAGCCTCGACCCGTTGTGGCTTCGTAGATTACAGAAGGGACTATTTTTACTGTTCAAGCTTTTAAACGGTTTTACCTTTAACCCCCTTACATCCCTGAGGCAGCTCGACCACTGTCGGCGCACCAATCATAGAGATGTATTCTTATTTCTTCCTTTGGCACGCACCGTTAAATACCGTCAGTTTTTGTCGGTAAACGCTATAGCAATCTGGAATAAACTACCCAGAAGTATTAAAATTCAGCAAAACTATCCCTTGTTTACGAGAGCTGTCACTAGTTTTCGTTATTCAGGACACCTTCCAAAACGTTTGGGTACTGACTCTGTTGAAGCTCTCTTCGGTTCTGATGGCGTCCACGGACTCTGAATCCTGTGCTGGTCTTCATGTTGAGGGCAATATTACTGGCTCTGCAGACCTCAATCGGCTTATTTCTCAGTCGACAGCGAACAGCCGCTTGCCGACATACCTGCTGGTGCAGAATACCGGATCCTTAACACTAAATGGAGAGGTTCTTCACCGGGCACCTATGTTAACGCGTCCCTGTCCAGAACTTTAATTTATCAATAAGCTGCAGTTTTTTCTCCTGAAAACACCTGAAACAACGATCAGGAGTTTTTTTCACTGTCAGCTTGACCCTCTTCTATATATATATATATATATATATATATATATATATATATATATATAAATTGTATATTTAAGGCCCAGAGAGCCCCATCATTACAAACTTAGTACCGTGGTTTAAATAAATACAAAGTGGATAATTGCTGCACTATGTGAGCATCCATATGAACAGCAGAAATGAGTAGTATGGTAAACATATCCGATTCAAAAATATTTGCCATTTTTAAAACAAAAGTCAACAATCTTTGGCATATACGGTGAACTGGAATAGAAGCAGTAAAAAACTCCTAGGGTTAAATCGGAGGCGGAGTTCGGCGAGCCGCCAATTTAAAAAAATAGGAGAAAAAATCTGCTTCACTAAAAAATTAAAAGCTAAATGCAATGGGATAGTATTATGATGTTGCTGACTACGTTTGAGGGTTCGGGACGCTCCTTGTCGGGTGAGAGATAATATAGCAGTCAGAGCGACTGATTATAAACACCAGTGGAGGTGAGAGAGGACGAACTCATCGTAGACAACATGGTCGAAACGAAGACGGGACAGTAGAGGTCACGAGATCATCATCGAGATGCGACCTTGCTGACTGTATAGTCCATCACCAAAGAGGTGAAACCATCAGAACCCACCTCGATCATCAACAGAACCTGGAGACTATCGTCAGGGTTGCAAATTCGGAGGTAAGTATGAAGGTTGTCAAGAGTTGGCAATGCTAGTTTAAAATTAGGGGGAAGAAAAAGTAAATGCAAAGATTTACTATGCAGATGATGATGGAAATATAATAAGAGACCAATATAATATCAAGGGAGCTGCCTCAAATACCAGGAGGACCTTTTTCAAAATCCAAAAGTTGCGAGTTTGGGAAGGAAACAGACAATAAGGACTTTATATCTTCCGGAGTTAAACGTTTGCGTAATTTGGTTTTGAAAATAGCTAATGTAGACGACAACCTAATTTGCAGTGGTAGATTATTCCATATGAAAGCATATTTGGAGGCAAAAAACTGAGACCGGTTAGTTGTGGAGCTAAGGGGTGGTGAAATGATCATGGAGGAATTACGAGTGGCATAGGGTCGATTTATCGGAGTGAGAGCGTTAATTCGTGAGAGATTTGGGCTAGGGTTAACGTGAAACAGGAAGCAGAGACCGGCTTCGAGTCTTCTAACCCACAGAAATTTAATGTTTGCTAACTGGCATCTATCCGTATAGGAGATACTGGATCCAGGAAGAGAAAATAGTCTTCGAGTAAAAACCCTCTGAACTTTTTCAATCTTACTGCGGTCAGCGGCGTTCAGCAGCCCAAATAGGGGACAGCAGTATTCGAGGATAGGAAGAACAAACATGCGGTATAGGTTTAACTTTATTTCCGGAAGGAAGAAATTATGTGATATAAAACCACATATGTGTGCAGCCTTTGCAGAAATTCGATCTGCATGAGGCGATAATGCTAGCTTATTCGTGTAACTAAGACCTAAGTCTTTTATGGTTGATCGTTCTAAAAGTGTACTATTTTGAAATACTAGGGGTCCAGGAAGCTTTGCAGAGCCAAAACACATGAAACTGCTCTTGGATGGAAAAAAATCCATCTGCCAAGTACAGCTCCAACGTGAGAGCATAAGTAGATCAGTGTTGATTTTGTGAACGCAACTATTAGCACTGTCTTTAGAAAATGTATAAATGCACTTGATATCGTCAGCGTAATCGAAATTTTGTGAATTTGTGAGTAAATTTGAAATTTCGTTTATGTACAGAATGAAGAGAAGGGGACCTAGAACGGTGCCTTGAAAAACGCCACTCGTGATCGGCTGAGGCGTCGAATAGCTATTACCTACTAAGACCTTCTGGCTGCGGTTACATATATATATATATTGGTAATGGGGCGCTCACCGATCGGTTACAGGACTCACTCGTCCCGTTGTGCCTTGGGGCTAACTCTCAAGCCTCGTCAGCAGCCGTAAGGCAGCTAAATTACAAAGCAGAATAACATGACCGACAAAGACAAAGGGAGACTGGAATGGCCATTTCTGGCTTATTAGCCGTCATCAGCCAGCCATACCCAAACCCAGGCGCGGCGGCGCCCGAGATTCGAACTCGCGACCTTGTTGGGCAGAAGTCCAACGCGAGTTCGAGGCTCGGGCGCCGCCGCGCCTGGGTTTGGGTATGGCTGGCTGATGACGGCTAATAAGCCAGAAATGGCCATTCCAGTCTCCCTTGTCTTTGTCGGTCATGTTATTCTGCCTATGTACTTAGCTGCCTTACGGCTGCTGACGGGGCTTGAGAGTTAGCCCCAAGGCACAACGGGACGAGTGAGTCCTGTAACCGATCGGTGAGCGCCCCATTACCAATGTCAATATTCCCGATCGAAACCGGCAAGACAACGAGCTCGTGGCGCAGTGGGTAGAGCGTTGGACTTCTGCCCAACAAGGTCGCGAGTTCGAGGCTCGGGCGCCGCCACGCCTGGGTTTGGGTATGGCTGGATGATGACGGCTAATAAGCCAGAAATGGCCATTCCAGTCTCCCTTGTCTTTGTCGGTCATGTTATTCTGCATATATATATATATATTGACCTTGCCTGTAAACTGGCAATAAATAAATAAAATAAAATAAATAACGGTCTAGCTTGCTGATGTTTTTCAGCTCATTTTATCGTGTTTCGGCGAGTAAATTTTGTTATGTTTGATGCAATTAGGGTCTTCAACGCAGTAG
>WEDG01002219.1:0-28989 GCA_017591395.1 Schistocephalus solidus
ATTGCTTCGTTCAGTTACGTATTGCTCTGCTAATTGTACTACGCATGTGATGGCGTGGCCACTATGTAGTATAAATACTGCTCACATTGTGCATCTATCATACATTTCCGCAACTGTCTTTGATGATTGGTTCGAGCGGGAATCCAAAATGTCAGTCCAATAAATACCATGTTCCAATGATCGCCATTTCTTCTTTAACTGCTTCCTAGAGCTTGCCTGTTCGCTTATATCAGCAAGAGTGGACATTCTACCGAATGCTCTTGCGGTATGCCGCAACAGGGGAAACGATCTCATAGGGAAAACAGCCGAAATCTTCAAGTGAGTTTAAACACTCATTGAATTGAGCGGCTTTTTTGTGCGTCCATTGGTCTCTGCGATTTTCGGTATGATTTTGCTATGGCCGAGGATTGAGGGTAAGACGGATACCTCGTCAAATGTAGGTTTGTACTAATGCTATAATTACAACCTTGCTTTGCGAACGAATAACGAGCTCGCTGTTTTTTCTTTATGGTCCCTGAAAAGAATGCGCAAAACGCCAAACCTGCAGATTCTGATAGCCAATGTCACAAATACGGCAGTTTATTACTACTACTGTTACTACTACTACTACTACTACTACTACTACTACTACTACTTTACTACTACTACAACTAATACTTTTACTACTACTACTACATTTATGTCTTATACTACTAATCCTACAACTACTTCTTCTACTACTCCTACACTTACAACTAATATTTCTACTACTACCACTACTACGACCGCCTGCAAGGACTCTAAAATGAGCTGAGGGGAAGAGTGGATCATACATTTTCCTTAAGCCGATCGGTAAGCCGCTCATTTTTATTAAATACTCGACCGCAACTGACACAACAATGGGCGCGTAACTCAATGGTAGAGTAATTGACTTCATTACCAAAGGAGGTGGGTACAAATCCCGGTTGTTACACACATGGGAATGGGTGTGACTGGCTGATGACAGATAATGTGTCAGAAATGGCCATTCTAGTCTTTCTTCTCTTTTTTCGGTTACACTGTACCGTCATATATGACACGTCACTCTGCGACCACCTGCGAGGGCTTAAAAAAGAGCTGCAGGACCCAACAGATCATACATTTTCGTCAAGCAGATCGGTTAGCCGCGAACTTTCATCATCTACTCGACTGCAATTAACCTAACTATGTGCCACTGGCTCAATGCTAGATCGGTTCACTCAATTCCAAAGGACACGGGAAAAAACCTCAGGTGTTACACACCTGGGAATGGGTATGACTGGCTGATGAGAGCTAATATGCCAGAAATGGTCATTCCAGTCTCCCTCGTTCTTGTTGGATCCACTTTATCAGTATATGCTACACGTCACTATGAGACCGATTGCAAGGGCTCTAAATTGAGCTGCAGGGCACAGCGGATCATAAATGTTCCTTAAGCAGATTGGTAAGCCACATACTATCAGCATATTCCCGATCGCAACCAACAAAACTATGGTCCCATGCCTCTAGGCTAGATAGTTTGACTAAATTACCATTCCAGGCATTACACACTTGGAAATGTGTATGCCTTGCCTTATGACAGCTTATATGGCAGAAAGGGCCATTTCAGTCTGCATCATTTTTGTCGGATACACTTCAGAATTATATGCAACATGTCGATAGGAGATTGCCTACGAGGGCTCTCAAGTGAGCTACAGGGCACAACGGATCATACATTTTCCTTAAGCAGATCGGTGAGCCGCAAACGAACATGATATACCCGACCGCAACTGACAAAACTGTGGGCCCGTGGCTCAAAGGTGGAGCGTAAGACTCAATTTACAAAGGACAAGGGTACAAATCCCCGGTGTTACACACTAGGCAATACGTATGACTGGCTGATGACAGCCTATATGCCAGAAACGGCCATTCAAGTCTCCCTCTTTTTTGTTGGATCAACTTAATAAGTATATGCTTCACGTCGCTATGAGACCACCTTCGGGGGCTCTAAAGTGAGCTGCAGGGCACAGCAGATCATACATTTTCCTTAAGCTGATAGGTGAGCCGCAAACGATCACTATATTCCCCATCGCAACGGACATAACTATGGGCCCGTGCATCAATGCTTATCACTCGACTCAATTTCGAAAGACACGAGTTACACTGTATCATCATATATATCACGTCGCTCTGCGAACGCATGAGAGATATATAAATTATTCTGCAGGGCACAGCGTTCTTCTAGGGATCATACATATTCCTTCAGCAGATCGTCGAGCCATACACTATCATCATATACCCGATCGCAACCGACATAACTACGGGCCCGTGCCTCAATGCTAGTTCGTTTGACTAAATTACCAAAGGACGCGGGTACAAATTTCACGTGTTACACAGTCGGGAATGGGTATGACTCCTGGTGACAGCTTATATGCCAGAAATGGCCATTGCATTCTACCTTCTCTTTTTTCGGTTACACTGTTCCATCATATACGACACGTCACTCTCGACCGTCTGCGAGGCCTCTCAATTGAGCTGCAAGGCACAGCAGATCATACATGTTCCTTAAGCATAAAGGTGAGCCACATACGATCACCATTGTCTCGATCGCAACCGACATAACTATGGGCCCGTGCCTCAATGCTAGATCGCTCGACTCAATTCCCAATGGCAATGTCTCCTATGTGAACAGAAGGGCTCAGCGAAGCATACACATTCCTCAAGAAGATTAGTGAGCTGTACTCTACCGTCAGATACCCGACCGCAAGCGATACAACAAAAGGGCCTTGGTTCCATGGCAGATCATGAGACACAATTAACAAAGGAAGCGGGAAAAAATTCCATGTATTACACACATGGGAATGGGAATGACTGGATGATGACAGCTTTTATGCCAGAAATAACCATTAATTTCTTCCTTCTTTTTTTCGGTAACTGTATCATAATATACAACACGTTACTCTGCGACCTTTTGCAATGTCTCTTATGTGAGCAGAAGGTCACAGCAGATCATACACATTCCTCAAGAAGATCAGTGAGTTGCACTCTATCGTCTTATACGCGACCGCAAATGACATAACTATGGGCCCTTGGCTTAATAGTATTGTTTAGACTCAAGTTAAAAAGGAAGCGAGTACTATTTCCAGGTGTTACATACTCGGGAATTGTTATGACTGGCTGCTGAAAACTAATATGCAAGAAAAAGCCATTCCATTCTTCCTCAGTTTTGTTCAGAGCCACATGACCTGTATATGACACCATTCATGGTGCGGTCGCTGTCGAGAGCTCTAAAATGAGCCGCAGGATACAGCGCATCATACATATTCATTAAGCCGATCATTGAACCGCACACTTTAATAATATACCTGACCGCAAGCGAATTACTATGTGGCCGTGGCTCAAAGGCAGATCGTTAGACACAACTAACAAAGGAAGCGGGAAAAAATTCCAGATATTACACAAATGGGAGTGGGAATGAGTGGCTGATGACAGCTTTTATGCCAGAAATGCCCATTCAAGTCTTCCTTACTTTTTTCATTTGTGCTGTATGATCATATAAACACGTCGCCCTGTGACCTTTTGCAATGTCTCCTATGTGAACAGAAGGGCACAGTGGAGCAAAGACATTCCTCAAGAAGATCAGTGAGCTGTACTCTATCGTCAGATACCCAACCGCAAGCGATATAAATATAGGGCCGTGGCTTTATGGCAGATCCTTTGACAAAATTAACAAAGGAAGAGAGTATAAATTCCACGTATTACACACGGGGGAGTGGGAAAGACTGGCTGATGACAGCTTTTATGCCAGAAATGCCCATTCAAGTCTTCCGTACGTTTTTCAGTTACATTGTATCATCATATACAACACGTCGATCTGCGATCTTTTCGTGATATCTCTTATGTGAATTGAAGGGCACAGCGGATCATACACATTTCTCAAGAAGATCAGTGAGCTGCACTCTATCGTCAGATACCTGACCGCAAACGACATAACTATGGGCCCTTGGCTTAATAGTATTGTTTAGACTTAAGTGAAAATGGAAGCGGGTACTTTTTCCAGGTTTTTACACACTCGGGAATTGTTATGACTGGCTGCTGACAGCTAATATGCAAGAAATGGCCATTCCATTCTACCTCAGTTTTGTTCAGAGCCACATGATAGGTATACGCCACCCTTCGCTGTGCGGTCACCTGCGAGATTCTAAAGTGAGCTGCAGGACACAGCGGATCATACATATTTCTTAGCCAATCATTGAGCCGCACACTAAAATAATATACCTGACCGCAAGCGACACATCTATGGGGCCGTGGCACAATGTCAGATCAATAGACACAATTAACAAAGGAAGCGGGTACAAATTCCAGGTATTACACACATGGGAATGGGTATGACTGGCGGTTGATAGCTTGTATGCCAGAAATAACCATTAAGGTCTTCCTTCATTTTTTCGGTTAAACTGGAACATAATATACAACACGACGAACTGCGACCTTTTGCAATGTCTCCTATGTGAACAGAAGGGCTCAGCGAAGCATACACATTCCTCAAGAAGATCAGTGAGCTGTACTCTATCGTCAGATACCTGACCGCAAGCGATATAACTATAGGGCCGTGGCTCCATGGCAGATCTTAAGACACAATAAACAAAGGAAGCGGGAAAAAATTCTAGGTATTACACACAGGGAGAGGGAATGACTGGCTGATGACAGCTTTTATGCCAGAAATGCCCATTCAAGTCTTCCTTACTTTTTTCATTTACACTGTAATATCATATAAACACGTCGCTCTGCGACCTTTTGCAATGTCTCTTATGTGAACAGAAGGGCACAGCTGATCATTCAGATTCCTCAAGAAGATCAGTGAGCTGCACTCTATCGTCATATACCCGACCGCAAACGACATAACTATGGGCCCTTGGCTTAATATTCTATTTTAGACTTATGTGAAAATGGAAGCAGGTACTTTTTCCAGGTTTTTACACACTCGGGGATTGTGATGACTGGCTGCTGACAGCTAATATGCAAGAAATGGCCATTCCATTCTCCCTCAGTTTTGTTCAGAGCCACATGATAGGTATACGCCACCCTTCGCTGTGCGGTCACCTGCGAGATTCTAAAGTGAGCTGCAGGACACAGCGGATCATACATATTCATTAAGAAATCATTGAGCCGCACACTATACTAATATACCTGATGGCAAGCGACATATCTATTGGGCCGTGGCTCAATGTCAGATCGTTAGACACAATTAACAAAGGAAGCGGGTAAAAATTCTAGGTAATGCGCACATTAGAGTGGCAATTACTGGCCGATGACAGCTTTTATGACAGAAATGGCCATTCAAGTCTTCCTTTCTTTTTTTGTTTAAGCTGTATCATCATATACAACACGTCGCTCTGTGACCTTTTGCAATGTCTCCTATGTGAACAGAAGGGCACAGCGGAGAAGACATTCCTCAAGAATTTCAGTGAGCTGTACTCTATCTTCAGATACCCGACCGCAAGCGATATAACTATAGGGCCGTGGCTCCATGGCAGATCGTTAGACAAAATTAACAAAGGAAGAGGGTACAAATTCTAGGTATGACACACAGGGGAGTGGGAATGACTCAATGATGAAAGCTTTTATGCAAGAAATACCCATTCATTCTTCTATACTTTTTTTCAGTTACACTGTATCATCATGTACAACACGTCGCTCTGCGATATTTTGCGATATCTCTTATGTGAGCAGAAGTTCACAGGTGGTCATACACATTCCTCAAGAAGATTAGTGACCTGCACACTATCGTCATATACGTGACCGCAAACGACATAACTATGGGCCCTTGGCTTAATAGTATTCTTAAGACTCAAGAGCAAAAGTAAGCGTGTAATATTTACAGGTGTTTTACAATGGGGAATTGTTTTGACAGACTGCTGACAGCGAATATGCAAGAAATGGCCATTTCATTCTCCCTCAGTTATGTACAGAGCCACGTGATTGGTATATGCCACACTTTGCTGTGCGGTTGCCTGCGAGCGCTCTACAGTGAGCTGCAGGACATCGGATCATACATATTCATTAAGCCGATCATTGAGCCGCACACTATCATAATATACCTGACCGCAAGCGTCATAATTATGGGGACGTGGCTCAATGGCAGATCGTTAGACACAATTAACAAAGGACGCGTGTACAAATTCCAGGTATTACACACATGGGAATGGGTATGACTGGCTGATGACAACGTTTATGCCAGAAACTGCCATTCAAGTCTTCCTTCCTTTTTTTCGTTTAGGCTGCATCATCATATATAACACGTCGCACTGCGACCTTTTGCAATGTCTCCTATGTGAACAGAAGGGCACAGTGGAGCAAAAGACATCCCTCAAGAAGATCAGTGAGCTGTACTCTATCGTCAGATACCCGACCGCAAGCGATGTAACTATAGGGCCGTGGCTTTATGGCAGATCTTTTGACAAAATTAACAAAGGAAGAGAGTATAAATTCCACGTATTACACACGGGGGAGTGGGAATGACTGGCTGATGACAGCTTTTATGCCAGAAATGCCCATTCAAGTCTTCCGTACGTTTTTTCAGTTACACTGTATCATCATATACAATACGTCGATCTGCGATCTTTTGTGATATCTCTTATGTGAGCAGAAGGTCACAGAGGGTCATACACATTCCTCAAGAAGATCAGTAAGCTGCACTCTATTGTCATATACGCGACCGCAAACGACATAACTATGGGGCCTTCGCTTAAGAGTATTGTTAAGACTCAAGGGAAAAAGTAAGCGTGTAATATTTACAGGTGTTTCACAATCGGGAATGGTTTTTACAGACTGCTGACTGCTTATATGCTAGAAATGGCCAGTCCATTCTCCCTCAGTTTTGTTCAGAGCCACGTGATCGGCATATGCCACACTTCGCTGTGAGAGCTCTTAAGTGAGCTGCAGGACACAGCGGATCATACATATTCATTGAGCCCACTGTCATAATTTACCTGACGGCAATCGTCATAATTATGGGGCCGTTGCTCAATGGCAGATCGTTAGACACAATTTACAAAGAAAGCGGTTAAAAATTCCAGTTAATACACCCATGGGACTGGAAATGACTGGCTGATGACAGCTTTTATGCCAGAAATGGCCATTCAAGTCTTCCTTCCTTTTTTCGGTTATAATGTATCATCATATACAACACGTCACTCTGCGACCTTTTGCAATGTCTCTTATTTGAGCAGAAGGTCACAGCGGATCATACACATTCCTCAAGAAGATCAGTGAGCTGTACTCTATCGTCATATACCAATCCGCAAACGACATAACTATGGGCCCTTTGCTTAATATTATATTTACTACTCTAGTGAAAATGGAACCGGGTTCTACTTCCAGGTGAATCACACTCGGGGCTCGATTTCTAGTGAAGAAAGCAACTATAGCATGGTCTGAACTCCCTAGTGGGTCTAAAGGTGAAACTGACAGTGGCTGACAACCTCTGCAGAAGATAAGATCAAGTATGTTTGATCCTCGGGTGGGAAAAATCAACTACCTGATCCCACATGCCAGTATCTATGGCCTCAAGCAAGTTTTCGAACTTTGCAGGACCGGAAGGTGGAAACCAATGAACTTCAGGGAGATTGAAGTCACCTGCAATCAAGCAGTACTTCATATTTAGGTCAACTGCGGCATGAAATGCCTGTGAGAGACGGAGATCGTAATCCCCGCTTGCGTTTGGGGGGGCGATAGACACAACCGACGAGTAAAGAGTAGTTATCTTTAAGAACTACTCGGAGCCAACAACTCTCTTCTACCGCGGTAAATTGTCGATAATCCAACGGCAGAAAGGTAAGTGGCTGCTTAATATAGATGCAGCTTCCTCCGCCACGGCCCTCGTGTCGATCGTTACGAATATAGTCGTACCCTTGAATATTGAGTTCAGAGTTGGATACACAGGGTGTTGCCCAAGTCTCTGTAACTATTACAATGTCGGGGCAGTGGATGAAAGCCAGAGTCTGGAGCAATGGCATCTTATTAAGCAGAGATCTGGCAACGGTTTTAATACGAATAATTTAAGCGCGCACGTTTTTGGTTTCTGAGAAGGGACAGTTAGGCTGTCAGAGTGAATGCCTTCGGCCAAAGAAATGTTCTTTTCACTTGAACAATTTGTCCGTTTCTTATTTGGAGATGTGCCTCGCCATTGGTCCTTCGTGTTTCCAGTTCAATTATTAACTGTCTCATTTTTAGTCGCTCCTTCAGTCCGTATTCCGGTTGAAAAAAAACTTCAGAATGCAGGCCCCGTAGGGTTGCTTTTTCTCTGTAGCAGGAGCTGTGCCTGTGCTTCGTTTTGGTTAGTTGTGACAACCATCAACCTCATCTAAGCATAGACGGTCATGACTTAAATGTGCCCGGGTTTATAACGGATCTGGGCATATCATATTCTAGTAGTCTTAATCTGTCAGAGCACTGCGCCCTGATTGTCTCTAAAGCACGCCAAACCACTGGGTTTATTCTCAGAAATTTTAAAACCCTCAATATTAGGACCAGCCTTTATAAAATGTATGTCAGACCTAGTCTGGAATACTGCTCGTTTCTATTTAGCCTTCTGCACGCGAGTGAACGGAGGAAGATAGAATCAGTCCAGCACTTCTTTACTAAAAGAGTTATTACTTCAGAGCACAGAAACCTGTCCTACCAACAACGCTGTGAGCTTACAAGCCTCAACCCGTTGTGGCTTCGTAGATTACATAAGGGACTATTTTTACTGTTCAAGCTTTTAAACGGTTTTACCTTTAACCCCCTTACATCCCTGAGGCAGCTCGACCACTGTCGGCGCACCAAGCATAGAGATGTATTCTTATTTCTTCCTTTGGCACGCACCGTTAAATACCGTCAGTTTTTTTCGGTAAACGCTATAGCAATCTGGAATAAACTACCCAGAAGTATTAAAATTCAGCAAAACTATCCTTTGTTTACGAGAGCTGTCACTAGTTTTCTACATTCAGGACACCTTCCGCGAATTTTTGGGTGCTGATTCTCTGGAAGCTCTTTTCCGTTCTGATGGCGTCCACGGACTCTGAATCCTATGCCGGACTTCATGCTGAAGGCAATATTGCTGGCTCTGCAGTCCGTAATCGGGTTATTCCTCAGTCTACAGCTAGCAGCCGCTCGCCGGCATACTTGCTGCTAGTACAGAAGACCAGATCCACAACACCGAATGTAGAAGTACTACACTGTGCACCTGTGTCAACACTTCCCTGTCCTAAACTTTAATCTGTTCAACAAGCTGCAGTTTTTTCTCCTGAAAATACTTTAAAGAACGATCAGGAGTTTTTTTCCCTGTCAGCTTGACCCCCTACTGTATATATCCCTTTTGACCTTGCCTGTAAACTGGCAATAAATAAATAAATAAATCTGCGTGGTCATCCTTACAAGGTTAATAGCGAACGCACGCGATTGAACCTCAGAAAGTTTTGTTTCAGCCAACGAGTGGTTTGACAAGTGGTTTGAACTGGTTTGAACTGGTTTGACGAGTGGTTTGAAAAGTTCTCCAGTAGACCTAATGTAATGATTATGGGTGACTTCAACGCACCAGGAATTAACTGGAGCTCTGTTCAATCATCATGCCCGAAATCAACTTTTGATTATGTTTTTCTGCAAAAGACCTTGAATGCACTCCTCACACAGCATGTCCCTTTCCCCACCAGAACACGTGAAGGACAAAGGGCTAACTGTCTTGACCTGGTTTTCACGAAAACATCAGGCAGCATTGACGAGATTATTTCAATGCCTCCGCTCGGTCGTAGTGATCACGTGGTGCTTATATGGGACTACTCCTTATTCTCCGTTGCCCCTGCTATAGAGGAAAAACGGCGTAACGTTTGGCGAGAAACTTTCATCAGATGCGAGCAGATATAACACACATCAACTGGACCTCAATATTTTCGAGCACCGTAAACGAAGATTGGGAGCCTTTCCGAAATGTTCTTCTGCAACTTATTGACAACCACTGCCCGCTAACGAGTGTCCATCACAGCAAGCGTCCTGGGTGGCTAGACAGCAACTTAAAAAGGGAAATAAACAGGAAGCACAAGTTGTGGAGAAAATATCGCGAGTCTAATCAAGTCGCCTATTTTTAATAAGTATAAAAGCACAGAGAAACAAAATGAGAAGCCTTATTCTTACAACGCGAAGAGAATTTGAGAAGACTTTGCTGCAAAAGGCAACGCAGAATCCAAAGTTAGTCTACAGTTACCTCCGTAGATGTACAAGGAATAAACATCAAATACCGCTGATTAAGACTGCCGTGGGCGTCGAAATTTCTGAAAACAGGGAAAAAGCCGAGTACTTTTTCACAGTTCTACCGCTCAGTCTTCACAAACGAGGCCAGGTTCCTTCGTCCCTCAGTGGATAACCCGCCGACTGCAAGCATTAGCCACATACTATTCTCAGAATTTCTGATCCAAAAGGAATTAAAAAGAACTAAAAGAGTCGAAATCCCCAGGACCAGACGAGCTTCCACCCAAGCTTCTGAAAGAACTCGCAAATGAACTTTCCGCACCTTTGTCAGTGCTCTTTTAAAAGTCCTTTGACTCCGGAACACTTCCTTTCGATTGGAAGCTGGCACATATAACTCCCTTGTACAAAAGCGGTAGCCGGGCGTCAGTGACAAACTACAGGCCCATAAGCTTAACATGCATCCTTGGCAAGATTATGGAAAGGATCATCAAGAGCGAATTGGTGAAATTCCTAGAGACTCATAATTTGTTATCAAGCTGTCAACACGGGTTCAGAAAAGGAAGATCATGCACAACGAATTTTCTGTATTCGATCCAGAGGTGGACCCAAGCACTTGAAGATAGACACGCGGTTCACATTGCCTTCATTGACTTTCAAAAGGCCTTCGATACTGTGCCGCACGAGAGACTGCTTTACAAGCTAGAAAGAATTGGAATCAGAGGTAACCTCCTCAAGTGGATCGAAAAACTTCCTCGTGGGTCGGCGCCAGGTTGTGTGCATCGGCCAAGAGAGGTCAAGGTCTGCTGCGGTCGAGAGTGGGGTTCCTCAGGGTTCAGTACTAGGGCCAATACTGTTTTTTAATATACGTGAACGATTGTGTCAGGAATCTCGACTGTGAAGCAGCAATGTTTGCCGACGACATTAAAATCTGGAATGTAATCCAGAGCCCTGCTGACGAAGATAAACTGCAGATCAACCTAACTCGGTTGGAGGAGTGGTCGAATCATTGGCTTTTTGCGGTTCAACGTCGATAAGTGTACAATACTTCGCTTAGGCAACCCGTCTGGATCTGCCGAAAGTAGAAGTTACTTTCTCAACGGTGAAGCCTTAAAAGACGTGGAAACCCAAAAGGACCTTGGTGTGCTGATGACCACCACCTTAAAACCATCGTCTCACTGCTCGAAAGTGGCGAAGAGGGCAATTTCGGTGTTGCATGCCATCAGACGAGCCTTTTTGGATTTCGATGAAGATCTTTTTGCTAAGACCTTTGGAACATTCATTAGGCCACATTTGGAATATGCTATGCACGCCTGGAAACCCTGGACAGTTCAAGATCAGAACTGCCTCGAAAGAGTCCAGAGGAAAGCCACCAAAAATGGTTAGAAGTCAAAGCTCCTTGCCATATCCCACCCGCCTAATGAATCTTAATCTGTTCCCTTTGAGTTATAGGCAAATGCGTGGTGATCTCCTGCAGACATTCCGCATTGTGAAGGGATTGGATTGTTGCCTGGAATTCTCGGACTTCTTTGAATTTGCCACCACGACCCATCTCCGAGGTCACCCATTGAAACTGCGTGTCCAGCAGGCGAGACTGGATGTGCGCAAGTTCTCCTTCTCTGTCAGAGTGGTTAAACCATGGAATGCCCTCCCTGAAGACGTTGTGATGTCACCATCGCTGGAAAGCTTTAAAAGGAACCTTGACAGTTTTATGTTCCGCAACGAGCCTGAGCGATGAGGCATTTATCTTAACCCTCGAGAGTCGTGCACCACTTGTCAAATTTTATGACCGCCTTTTGTACCTTGGCAACCCACACGGTTTCTCTGTATACCGCACTTAATTTTACGTTACAAATAGGGTACTCAAAGGCCCATGCCTATTTCCCTCAATAAATTGAATGGAATTGAATTGAATTGACCTTGGAACTCGTTACCAAGCGAGATGGTTACCTCTGAAAGCATTATTGATTTTAAAAGAAGGCTTGATTGCATTGTATTTGACAAAAGACGACTGTCACAGCATGATTTCTTAAAACCAGCCTTTAAAAATCTTTCGGGCTCTACTTTTTTTCCACAATGTTTCGCCTATGGCTGTGAAAACGCGTTTGAAGTTATCTTATGCTTTGACTCAAACATTTTAAAATGTACAACATTTCATATTGACTGTACACATGCAATGATAACTTAACATTAATAGGGTCATCAAGGGCAATGCCTGTAACCCTTCAAAATATACAAATATACATATACATATTTTTCAGTAATCGGGGAAGAAAAAATTTTCGATAAATACTGAGAATAACTTGCTTAGTAAAGGTGGAAAATCCCTTAACTGTTTAATAAGCGAGTTTGGAATGTTATCAGTTCCAATCGAATGTGAATTTTTTTAGGTGAGCTATTTCTTTTTAGAATACATGAAGGCGAGAAATTAATGGTTGTTAGAAGCGAATTTGAAAGCAGAGGAATTGTGGGAGTGGGGCTAGTTTCAGTTGTAAAGTGTTTTGGGTGCTGACTCTGTGGAAGCTCTCTTCGCTTCTGATGGCGTTCACGGACTCTGAATCCTTTGCCGGACTTCATGCTGAGGGCAATATTGCTGGCTCTGCAGACATCAATCGGCTTATTTCTCAGTCGAAAGTGAACAGCCGCTCGCCGATATACCTGCTGGTGCAGAATACCGGATCCTTAACACTGAATTGAGAAGTTCTTCACCGGGCACCTGTGTTAACACGTCCCTGTCCTGAACTTTAATTACTCAATAAGCTGCAGTTTTTCTCCTGAAAACAGCTGAAACACCGATCAGGAGTTTTTTTCACTGTCAGCTTGACCCACTACTGTATATATTTTTTGACCTTGCCTGTATTATGTGAAATTAAAATTATGTGCAATAAATAAATAAAATAAAAAAATAAAAAAACCATCGTCTCACTGCTCGAAATTGTCGAAGAGCGCAATCGCTGTGTTGTATGCCATCAGACAGAGCCTTTTTGGATTTCGTTGAAGATCTCTTCGTTAAGACTTTTAGAACATTCGTTAGGCCGCATTTGGAATGTGCTGTACAAGCCTGAAGGCCCTGGACTGTTCAAGAACAGAACTGCCTCGAAAGAGTACAGAGGAGAGCCACCAAAATCGTTATAAGTCAAAGCTCCTTACCATATACAATCCACCTTATGAATCTTAATCTGTTCCCTTTGAGTTATAGCCAAATGCGTGGTGATTTCCTGCAGACATTCTGCCTTGTGAAGGGAGTAGATTGATGTCTGGAATTCTCGAACTTCTTTGATTCTGCTGCTACGACCCATCTTCGAGGTCACCAATTGAAACTGCGCGTCCAGTAGGCGAGAGGGGATGTGCGCAATTTCTCCTTTTCTGTAAATGTGCTAAAATCGTGGAATGTCCTCCCTGAGGATGTTGTGATGGCACCATCACTGGAAAGTATTAAAAGGAACCTTGCCATTTTAATGATCCAAAACGAGCTGGAGCGATGAGGATTTTATCTTAACCTCGAGACTCACGCACAACTTGTCATATTTTATGATCCCCTTTGAAATTTTGCAACACAAATTGTTTCATTGTATACCGCACATAATTTCACGATACAAATAGGGTACTCAAATGCCTATGCCTATTTCATTCAATAAATTGAATTGAATTCAAAAAATTGAATTGAACTAGCGAAGTGAAACAAACCGATTAATGTGATCGAAAATTCCTGAACGTACTTTCCCGTCATAAGCCCTCCGCAGGATTTTTTCTGGTGTCAATCATAGTGCGATTCCGAAAAAAGAAGCTTTGATCACTGGAATGCCGATTCCGTTACCTTAGTGCACTTATTGGTCAAGATTCTTGAATGCAAAATATTTCATTCATCCATGTTCGTGTCTGGCTGCTAAACACAGGTGGTTTCTCTCACCCTGATCCGAGGTAAAGTGAGAGAGAAGGTCAAATCTGAAGGTATTTTATTCTTCATGCACCTCTGCAAACATATCAGCATCAGTAAATAAATATTTTCGAGAAGGATTACGTCAAGTTACCCTAACGACTGAGGTAAAAGTCATTATCAGACAGGTGAATGGTGCACTAGTCAACGTAACTGTGCTGTTAAGCTTTAGAAAGACATTCGAGTTTCATCGTACATGTGCCAAGGGGTATCGAACCGAGTTTTTCGCTGCACATCTGCGTTCATTTGGTTTCAGCACATATTATTGCAAATGGCATTATTAGATCTAAATAATGCGCTTACATCCAAGAAAGTTTATCTGGAAATCAAAAGGAACTTATTAATCGATTCCTCGGTTATTTTCAAAAGATCGGGGATGCGCTGATGGGTGAAAATATACTTGTCTCATACAAAAATAATCATTTTAACCATTATGAATTCAGCTATTTGGCTAATGTTTCACACCCATATGAATCCAGGCATGAAATCACCATTTTGTTGGAATTCATCTGCCTTTGATTGCAGTATATATTTGTTGAAATTTTCCAACCTAAACGCATTTATCGCAAGTTCTGGGCACTTTGAATAGTTAGATCCTCTCCGTTTACTTTCTTTATGACGTTCTTTAAAAACCAACGCCTTTGATGCGTTCCTTTGACTTCAACTAGGTTGTAATACATGAATACAATTTGAATGTAGAATAGAACCAATCGGAACTCCCGTTCTCTAACCCGCCTTAAGATGATTTCCTTTGAAGGCCGTTTTAAGTCGCGGAGGCAGCCTCCCTACGTTGTAAGTTTCACTTTTTCTTGTTTTTCCGTCAATTCGACCTATTTAAAGCTCTAAGCTTCATGCTTGTGAACTATTTTACTTAATTATTAGTTAAGTGTTATTCAATGTACAACGCTAAGATAGATATGATATCTTATAACTTATATTAGTTACCTCCCAGGAAGAACTTCAAAAACCTATTCTACTATTTTAGACTTTTTGCTATTGTGTCTTACTTTGGACGTCATTTAGGATTATTTTCCTAAGTAATCTTTCGATTGCTCGGTCATCATCATGAACAGGATAGATGAACCCCAGTTATTAGTCACGATCTCATCTCCATATGTTTGGTCACGCACCAATGTGACAGTGCCGGAGTATTGACACAGAACCTGGAATTAGGTGGATATGCTGTCCTCAATGGTGGCATTATTACGCAGTCTTATTGTTGCAGTGGAAATTTTACATCTACAATGGGCATCGCACGACAATAAAATAGAGGAAGTTTGTTATTGCTTGGTTGTTGAAGTTTAGAACACCCTTAAGATGTCCATTTCTGCTCTCTAATGTGGCCAAATTATCAGCGATTAAATCTCCATTCTCATCGCAAATGGCATCATCCGGCGTAGGAAGCTCACCATAGCTTTTACGGATAATTAAGTGGATTTCTTAATTATTGACGACACTTGAAGTCTGTTTTAGGTAATAGAAAACTTTTTCCTAATAATTTTTGCACCTTCTCTATCAGGCTTTGTCGTTACTTCTTACATTTGGTGGAGGGGATCCTCGTTGCGGACCCTAACATGAACTGTCTAGGCAGATATCCTTAATGTTTTCAAGTATATATAATTATTGAGGCGGTGCTCGGTTAGTCTGCGAATTTAGTTAACTCTGTCCTGGACTGAGGGCCTCAGTTAATGACCTCTTGCTATCGCCTTCTCCGACGCGTGTTGAAAAGCGAGACCATATTTATGTTCACAGCGCCTTGGTATCACCATGCCATCGTAATTTTGCGCTATTTCGCTCAACCGATACTGCTGTTGTGATTCACTAGTGATAAACCTAACTTTTGGTTTAGTTTAATTTTTTCCCACTCTATCAGTCAAGGTAGTTTAATTTTTTTCATCGCGATCCGTTTACTCTCACGTAAATCCGCTGCTGCAAATTAGTCTTTGTGTCTAGTCTCGTCGTAGAACCAACAAGTAGAAACACGCCCTACGGAAGGTAACCTGAGGATTTCGCATCATATACTTCGTATTCTCATTAAATCTTCTAGTTTGGAACTTGTGTCAAGTATTATTATCTAGCCCCACAGCCCCATTTTTAGCTACCACACGAAAACGAAGGACTCAGTTAGTGGAACAGAGGTAGTATAATGCACAGAAGTATTTCAAAAAGGTTGTGAAGTAACTGTTGGAGACTTTTTCAGCACTCGAAGAACTGGCAAGACACGTAGGTCTCTGGCAAATTTCCAGAAAGATTAGTTTTAAGGTAAAGTTTTTGGTTAAAGTTAAGCCTAGGATTAAAGCTAGCTGAAGGGTTATGGATAATTCAGAGAAGGACTAAGCTTGGGGTTAGTTAGACTTAGGACAGGAATATTGACTCTTCCTAGCATTTTGTGCATGTCCAATGTATTGCCCGGAGTCATATTTCTGTATCTTACCGAAGATTTAGTAAACATAGCCAATACTGGTCGGCTAACATTGATACCGGCGGTGATTTTGGGCGGTTATTTAACGCACAGTCAAAACATTATACTCCTACCTGTCTGAAACTTGTACTGGGGTGCGTATTATATGTAATAAATAAATAAATTGAGCCAACGAGGCTTACATCTAATTAGGAAATAGAGTAGCTCCTATGTGATTTTTCGGAAGTTTGCGCTTACCGAATGTATCATTGTGTAGTATTTATTTGTCCAGTTTTCAATTTGTTAACCTCCTGTTCTCTTACGCTTATTATAGGGGTTTTTCTCACGGCAAACGCCAAGTCTTAGCTTTCATAGACCACCACCTATTCGACTGTGACCCGGTACCATGAAGTTTTTCCGCTTTCCTCTCCAAAAATGAAGTATATTTAGGTCGTTTTCACATATCTGACGCCAGTCGAGTCACTGACCAGTGGAAGATACCGTATTTAATATTGTTTTGGGCTCACGGTCCGCATCAAGCTTCAAATCCCTCTTGTCCCCTACTCGGTAAACTACTGCGGGCCGCGTGGCACGCCTTCTTCCAGGGCTAACCTCGGTGATAGGAATGGATTTGAATTTAGCTTAGAAATGGTATAACGTCGATATTCGTTGTCGTAATCATAAAAATACTGCTGTAATATTTGGGTTTCGAAGTATGTGCCTTCTGAACCCTCGGCTCTCACTGCTTAACAATCCATAATTAAGCACATAGTGACCATTGAGAAGCAGATTTGAGCCTGAACCAAAGCATACGACATACTTTGGTAAAATCACAATTTCCTTTGTTTTCGCCTCCAAGAAGTGAAATTATGTGCTAACCGCCTACAGAATGCTGTTTTCTCTTTTTTATGTTGTGCTCAGCTTTACTAATCCTTAGCGTTACTAGCAGTCATATTTTTATTTTCAGATACGTCGATAGTTTGCCTCAAACCTCGCCATAAAGCTAGCTTATTAAGACGAAATGTTTGGAATTTCAAGGTTTGTGTGCTGTAGTTCCGAGGACTATTAACGAGCATCGATACCTTTGGGGATTCACAAAAGCTATTAAAGGCTGTATTCGAGGAGGTTTCAAATCAGCTTGTTAGACGGTTCTCACTCCCTCCTCCAGACTTTTGGGTTTTCTCTAATATTTTCTCCCTTGTAAAGCTCTTCTAGGCTCTTAGTCCATGACATCATACCATATTTTTGCTTAATAAAGCTTCAGCGACCAGTTGTTGGAACTGTCGATAGTCGGTTATGCAAAGTGGGCACCCGCGCAACGGAGATCGTTCGACTCACCTATTCGGCAAACAGAGCAAGTGTCTCTGAAGCGCATTTCGACCCCATCTAACCTTATCGATGCAGCCCTACAACGTTTTCTAGAAAATTTGCATGGTGATTGCTATTTTTTCTCAGTTCCTGTCCATGGTGACCAAATATCCCACTTCTTTAATTATGCATAGCTTTTAGCTAGCACCTATGTCGGGAGTACGATATACCATCTTTGTCGTAAACATTTCATACTACTTGTAGTACTACTTGTTTTTAGAATAGGCATTACGTGGTTATTCCACAGTGGTTGATTGTCTTCGACCCAGATATTCATTGAAATTTTGGGTCTGGCCCTAAAAGGTAATGTCTGGATCACCTGACTCCATGTCCTGCACTTAATAATTTCGAGAGTCGTGCGACACCAGGCATTATTACTGTACTGATAATACAAAGAGTAGTCCGGGTTGTCTTGTTGACTGACTGAACACTGGGAAATTTTCGGGGCTTCAATCTAAAGCCATATCCTTTGAATCGAAAATTTTTCTCGTCTGGACCATTTGGTTACAAAAGTAACTTGATTCTGAAGCTTTATTTGGGAAATTCTTACGTGGTCTTGTTGTCTGAGCTTAAACCTCTGTGTCTCTTTGATGTTTAATATGCGGACCTTTTCGTTTTCTCCTATGTGCAACCAAATAAGGTTCTTATTGCTATACCTTCAATGCCTGAATAGCACGCACATTGAAGTCTGTGCATAATTAAACGGAGGAGCTTTGTAATGTAACTTCTGGCGGGAGCCGTAGGTCCATATGCTAGAAAGCCTGAGAGCAGGATTTGTAGTGGAGGTAACTTTTCACTCATGCTGTACTGGACTGATACGAGTTCTTTTTACCATATCAACACCTTTAATTTGTTCTATTTTACTCTTTTAGGCTGCGAAGAACAACTATCGGTGCCCTCAGACGGATTTGTGCAAACGCGAGGTAGAGTTTGTTTGTATCGAAACCAACTTGCTCTCATTAATCTTTGCGATTTCTTCGCTTTATTTCAAACAAGAGACAATGAACAGCCGGCATCTTGTATAAGTAATATGCAAGATTTTGGCTGTTCGTCGTTTCCTGTTTTCCTCACTAATTTTACTTTCTGTGCGCTTAAAACTCTCCTTTCCTTTCTTTAGACGACGTCAAGGGAACTCATCCAGAAGAATCAAGAAGAACGACGAAAACGTGAAGTATTATCTCATTTTCAAACCAATAGCTGTTGTTTTTCCTTAGCTATTTGTTTTCCTACCACTCTAAAGCACTGACCGATAGGAGGCGGTGTAATATTGTTGATTGCTTAGATTTTGCGCCAACTTTAAGCGTTTTTGGTAACGTATGTTGACCTTTTTTCGGATGGCTAACTTAAAGGCACTATCTAATGGAAAGCAGAGTTCTTCCGAAATGCAAAGCCCTCTAGTTTGTATGCGGGCCGTAAACTGGCAAGTTTGATCACTTAAAAGGACTGGGAGGGGAGTAGTTCGCGCGCTGTAAGGCGAGGAGTATAGAGACTGATCTTTGATTCTATGCTAAGAAAGAGGACTGATAGAGTTTCGTTTGAAGTGTATGATCAGATTTGGCGTTTTCGACAGTGACTTGGAGGTTGGCACCATCGATTAAGTGTACTCTTAGGTCTTTTTCGTTGGTTGCTCAGCCAGCAGTCTTGGTGCAAGCGAGCCAAATAGCCGAGCATTCGTCACGCTACGAGATCACGGCCATCAACGACCCGGGTATGGACCGATATGCAATCATCATGTCAACTGTGACCCCCCAGTGACGAAGGCGAGTAATGCTAATTAGTGCAAGCACATGGTAGCCTGACAACCGTGTCCCATAACTCGCGCACTCCTTGTGCCTCTGTAACACTTTTCTGCGACCGTCTCTGACGGTGAGTTCGAACGAGAATCCGAAGCGTCTGATCCATATACTTCCTGTTCCAGCGATTGCCCTTCTTCCTCTGAATTGCCTCTGAACCTCGCCTTTTTGCTTCTATCGGTAACCTTAAAGTCTTTCCTTTGGTATGAGGTACTTGGATCCCAATAGCACTGCAAGAAGAACGTACGTTTTTGCAGTTGTTATGTCAATTACTCATAGATCCAGTGATATGCTGTACAGTTTTGACATCAAGATAAATACCTGGGCCACGCTGGCTTTTATGTCTGAGGCATCCTTTCACATAACTCTTTGGATATCTGCAAGTTTTAATTAAAACCTATTGGTAATGCAGTTCGTTCTTGGGTCATTTCTTGTTATGTATCTTTGCACAGTCATGTTTGAAAGGCGTTGGATGATTACTTCTTCGCTTGACAAACCCGTAACTGTCATCTTGCGTATACTTGTTCTTTCAATTTATACACGGAAGTTGTGGAACATGTTGGAAATTTTTTTCTCACAGGGTGTGATATCACTGTTGAAATAAGCTCTGATACAAGCGAAAATGCAAGTCCCAGGAAGTAATTAAAAAGAAGTAGATGCGATCGCTGGGGCAAGAGCCTTATTCGCTTGAGGTTTCGGATTACAACTCGAACCCATCATCCGAGACAGTATCAGATACGGGTAATTCGTACACAGGGAGTTGCAGTATTTATAGGATGCAGTCGCTATGCTACTGCACGCCTACGGCAATTAGCGGCTCTCCCTCCATCGATGATGACTGCGCTCTGGAGCGCTAATTCTTTGGTGGTCGGCGTACGGGTCGTTATCCGCTGAAATTTTGTCACCCGTGTTCGGGGTTGGCGTGATGATTGCTCGGCCGTCTGGCTCACTGGCACTGACTTCGGAAAATGTGTTCGCTGCAGTGCTCTCCGAGTGGCCAATTGCTCTGGTCAAACTGAGTCTCAACACCGAATATGGGTCTAGGAGGTCATTTCACTTGTTTATAAACTATGGACCGGTCAACCATGATTCAAGCAACTCGCGGCTCACGCGATTATCATTTCTTGGTAAAATTTTGGCTTCATCGAACTTGAATTTGTGGCGGGTTCTCGCTGGATGAGCCGCAACTTGAGAATTGGTGTCATCTCGCCGCACTGTTGCTGCGTGTGCGGCAATTCGCTTCTGAAGCAGTCTTCCAGTTTCTCTGATATAGTTGCTTTGCCCGCAACTGCACCAGACACGATAATCAACGACAGCTGTTTCTTGCCGTGGCAGTGGGTTATTTGGTTTCATTAACTGACACCGAATGGTGACCGCCGGTCTGTGTGCGACTCCAAATCCAAGTGGTGCGAGAAGGCGGCTGACGGCCTCCGACACGTTTTTGGCTTATGGAATCGCTCGCCGATATTTAGGTTCGGTGCGGTTTTTTCCTTGGTCTCGTTTGCGCATGCACCGGTTGAATAAGTTGCGTGGGTAGCCATTTTCTCTGAACACCCGTCGAAGATGTTATCTTTCGTCAACCTTGTCTTCCGGTTCACTGCAGTGCGCACCATAGCGCAGTCAGCATCGATGAAGGGGGCCCGTTACTTGCCGTAGGCGTGCAGTAGCATAGCGACTGCATCCTATTAATAATGTCACTCCCGGTGTACGGATTACCCGTATCTGATTCTGTCTTTGATGATGGGTTCGAGTTGGAATCCGAAACGTCAGGCGAATAACGCTCTTGTCCCAGCGATCGCATTTACTCTTTCTGAAGTAAGCTCTTTTGTCATGTGATTGTGCCGTTCGCCAATCTCTCTCTCTTGATTGTACAGTCAGTTACCAATCTCATGATATGATAACGGAAATGCTAGTGTATTTTCGATCTGGAAGGATTTATTAAATGGGGCAGCGCTATACCAATATATTTCACTACTGCCGGGATGCCGGCTTTCGAATGCGAAAACCGTACCCGGTAAAAATGACTGTCTAATTAATGCCATTTTTTCCGTTATTTCTTGATAACATTGTAAATTCAAAAATATTATATAGAAACCTTAATCAAAACATACCTCCTGATATTTATTTTGCAGCAAATCACGTCTTGAAGTTTATGCTCAAAATGGTATATTTTGAGTTTAAAAAAACTTTAAAATGCCCATTGCAATTGCATTGCTCCTGGCAACTCAGTTTACATCAATCGCAAAATTTTATGTGCCCTATATGTATCTTTTTACTAACGTAGAGGAATGGTCTCTTATACATGAAAATTATTCAGGTAGTAAAACATAAACTCTAGACGTAATCGCAGCGGCAGATTGGGCTTGAAATTATTTCAGTCAGAATATTTTTTCTAAAACCGAAATACCCCCGTTCTTCGAGTTGGAAGGCAAACGTGATTTTCTACCAAACGAGTACAAGAAAGGATATTTTAATCCGTTTTTCTATATACTGTGGTTGTATTTATAAGGGCGTCGAAAATTAATGAAACAAATTCATACTGCTTGAATACTAATTTTTAAAGAGTTTGATTTTTACATGCGACTGGAAGGAAGTGCTTTCAAAAACCGGCAATCTTGCATAACCGAAGCGTCTTGGCATTGTGCTGAACAGTAATATGTAAGCCCTAATCAAAACTGCATTTCAGAATTTTGTTTACCAGTTCTTTAGACTGGTCACTGACCGTATAACGGACTGTCCACGCAGGCGGCTGCATTACAAGTAACAGTGGATTGTCAAGAACTATTACCGCCTTGGGAGGTTGGACTGACCATTTCTGTTTTTATCAAACATGACTTTCAAACGACGGGAAATAAGTCATAAATAAACGCTCCAGTCTCGCTTTTTGCAGTACCGCATCGCAATGAATTCTCTCGGCTGCAGTTAAAAAGCGTACACGTTTGCCTGTATTGCTCCTTGTAATCCAACTAGTTCGATGGGCATTTTCCTCGGTTACTTAACTATACTCCCTTTTATGACCGTTAGAGCCTTCTTCCCTTGGCTAAGAGTGTTAAACGGTGATCTCAATTACGACTGCACTCCGGTTTAGATTCCAGGTGTTCCCTACCCAGAGCTTAGACGTAGTAATGGGCGATGATAAATATGTCGGAACTTACCAACAAGTGTCTATTTTCTTTGCTACCATCTTTACGCGCTCACATTCTATTACCCTTTGTGTCTGTTTTCTCCTCCTCCTCCTCCTCCTCCTCCTCCTCCTCCTCCTCCTCCTCCTCCTCCTCCTCCTCCTCCTCCTCCTCCTCCTCCTCCTCTAGAGACAGAATCGTGAACTACAAGCAGCCATCCGCATCCAGTCCTTCATAAGGGGAGTGCTATGCAGAAGAGCCACTGTAAGCTGCCTTTGTTGATCCACTTGCCTTTAGCCCATTTGATCACCTGCATTCTCTATTGTATCCCGCTCGCCTTCCAACCGTTCTTTTTTTTTCTCCAGCGCAAGTTTGTCAGGCAGTCCTTCGGCGCGCTCTCTGCCCAGCTTTCTCTCACTGGAGGCACGCAGTTAGGCCGGCAGGCTTGGGACCAGTCCTTCCGTGCCTGTCTGCGCGCCTTCAAGTTCCCTTGGACCGAATGGTGCATTAACGGAGGAGGTGGTAAGTGTGAGACCGGAGCTGACCCCGCCCTCCTATTGATCAAATACGGTACCAACTATTGGCACCGATCGGCTTGAAGAGAGTGCATGACTGCAAAAAATCATAACGATATTTCTTTTGACTGACGACAAAGTTTACTGGCACAATAGGCTAAAGTTTTAGGGGATAAGCGATTTGCTCTACCCTAATCAGAAGCTGGGTAGAGTTATTGTCAAGTCACTTGATTTCGCTTTCCAATCAGATATGACTGAATGACAAGTATTTTTATTTGGACATTACTTAATAGGCACCACAAAGGGAAATCGACAAATTGGGAACTCCAGCCTTGATAACTTGATGGGCAAGGAAATGCCTTATTCGTGGAATCCTCCCATGTTTACTTGGCTGTTGAAGGTGTGTATCATATGCCCGGGTCGACGGAGGCCATTGCGGCTGAATAATTAATCTGCGACGTAAATCAGGAATCCTGCTGGGTTTCTAATAATTAAAAACAAGCTACTTCCTTTTTTAAGTAGCATGCGTTTGTGTGATTTCAGAGCCTGCCATCGTTCGATGGTCATGGACCATCTTATGTTACACGCAAATGGAGTCGAGCATAACTACTGCTGCTCTAAATATATCGAATCTTACCAACCGTATGAGTAATTTCCAGAGTTTTCATAAGCGAATAGAATTTTATGCAAATGGACTGGCTCATACTGAATAAAGCAATGGGCCCTGTATGTGACTTCATTCATTTCGGAGCGTAGTTGGTGAAGGTCGGCAAGGTCATATCTTATTTTAGCCGGAGGAGGTTGCCAGAATACGGGTGGTCCGTCTGACTAATCATAATCGTTTTCAGCGTAGGGGATATCTGACCCTCCAGCTATAGTACTTACAGCTATTCTCTTTAACCTTCAGTTTTGACAGAATTTTCAGTTGCTGATGAAAGACAAAGCATACATCTAACTCATCTTGATGAATTCACTTTTTGAGGACGTTTTCGTTTCCCGTCTACTTACTGCTTGTGTCTAAAGGCAGACTTCCAGATTCCTCTTTGGTTCTTTACTCCGGCTGTGAAATTAGCGGGAGTATGCGATGAAGCGGGCTGTATGCATTGAAAGAACAAGTGGGCTGTTTAATAGCTTTGCCCAAAATGACCTTCCACGCTTGTCACATGCCTCTGCAGCCATAGCATCTAATAACAGTCTTTGACCGAAAATGATTTTTGCCAGGAATGAGTGAGGCTGGAATTACCACATCTGGCTTTTGTACCAGCTTCTTGTTTACGGATTTTTTCGCTACGCAATTGCCAGCTTGGGCAGTAGACCGAAGTTCGCCTTTTTCTGTCTAGTCGTCGGGGTAAATCTGCGACCGCCACTCATCTATAACATCACGAAAATCGTTCACGACCTTTACCAACTGCCAACCTCTCCAAACCGAATTATGCTTGTCGCATGGCTCGTCATCCGCGGTTAGTATGCATTCTGATAAGCTTCTATTCAAAGTGTTTGCGGGCTAAAAGACGTTTGCATGATAGTTGCATTGAGGTGCTCACCGATCTTGCTGCGGGACGCAATCTCTTGTTGTGCCTTGGAATTCACGGTAACGGTAGGTTATGTACAGCACCAAGAAAGCCAAAAATCACAGGTTCATATTTTTCTTTATGCTCCACGATGGAAAAGTGTTCAATTCGGGAATTTTTTCACGCCAGCACAATGATCCTTTTTACACCGATATCGAAGCAACAAGATTCTACCGAAGTCTGTGCGGGTGAAACCGGCAATGAAGTCATCCCGGGGCTTTCAGGCTGCTGGAGCCTTTATAATATATGCGCACTATCAACTTCGTTGATTCAAAGAGCAGAAAGAGCAGCAGATACAATTTTACAAGGACCTTTTATCCGTTGTAGTACCTCACCGGTAAAAACCCCCCCTATTACCACGCCAGTCCTGCATTACACGAGCCTTGGTTTCTGACTTTCTTTGTGCTGTACATAACCCACCGTTACCGAGTTCACTCTCGTGCCCCGCCAACGGCGCACAGCGGCTAGTGTGAGGGTCTCACTACCACTATTAGTATGCCCGCTCGCAACCGACAGAACAAAGAATCCGTGGCTCAGTGGTTAAGGCTTTTGACTTCTAGCAAACACGTGGCAGGTTCGATTCTCCGGTTTTATATCATCTTTAGTTGGGTATGACTACCTGATGACGACTAATAAGCCAGAAATGGCCCTTCCAATCTTTCTTGTGTTTGGTCTGCATGTTATTCTACATTTGCATAAGCTCAAAAAATACCGGTGTAGTCAAAATTCCAGCCAGTCGAATTTCATAAACAAGTGCTTGATTATGCACTATGACTGGATCAATTAGCGCTACTTCTGCGTCCCTTGATAAGTCATCTGCGGCAGTTCAGTTCAGCTCAGTTTTATTAAGGGAAAGATAGGCGAACGCCTTTGAGCTCCCTATTGGTTCCAAAGTGGCTAAGAACACATCGATACATAAGACAATGTGAAAAGAAGTTTCCATAATGACATGGGAAAAAAGCAGCCGTCGTCCAGTTGACAAAATACACTTAAAGACTACTCAAGTATTGTGAGTAGTATTATTACTTGCAACTGAACTAGAAGGTTTAATAAGCGTCGAGTTTACGCTTAAATGAATTCACGGTGGAAAAGAGAACAACATCCGCGGGCAGAGCGTTTCACGCTGCAACCACTCTGTTACTGAAGAATTACTTGCGTACATCGACCTGTGCGTAATTTAAAAGGTTGACCTCGCAAGGTGGGCGTGTTAGTAATAGTGAAAATATAATTGGGAATAAAGCAAAGTCCAGGCCATTCATAATGCGAAAGGTTAGTATGAGATCACCTCGTAGTTCCCTGCAGGAAATGGGAAATAGCTTCAGGGTCGATAGTCTGCTTTGATAGGTTAGCGATCGCAGGCCTTTAGTCATTTTTGTCGCCTGCCTCTGGACCTTTTCTAAGCTGGTACTATCCTTGGCAGTCCAAGGTCTCAATGTATGTATGGCATATTCTATGTGCGGCCGCACGATGCTTTCAAATATTTTGGAGAAATTGTTTTTGTCAAATCCCATAAAGGCGTGCCTGATGAGTTGCAATACAGACATGGCTGCCTTGGCCACCTTCGTGCAGTTCAGTTTTTGATTGGATTTCCCACGTAAGTCTGTGAGGATGAACGTTTTGTAGAATAGAATCGAATTCGTAATGCCCACGAGCCGTGAGGGCGTTTAGTAGACAGATATCGCGTTAAAGGTAAATTTCCCGGATGGTCGAATATTTCAAACCAAATTCAAACTTGCTGCTGTTGTTTCGGCAAAGGAAGCAAACAGGGGATCCAGGCCTTAAGGTTGCTGACTGTGGACTGCCACTGTATTATACGACATCCGCGGCAGGAGCTCACAAGTAAAATACCACTTATCTTCAGCAGAGATTTGCCGGGAAAATTTTTTTCGGAGCTCCACAGATCGTGGTGTAATAGACCTACTTAAAAGTAATGACTTGTTGAATCAGCAAACTTAGGGATCTCTTCGTCAGTTGACCTTCCTTTCCAGCTTACTTGAAGTTGTGTCGAATTCCCTATTTATCGTTTCGTATTTTTCACTTCACAGATGATGGTTTGTCAACTTCTCCTTTCCACTGAGGGACGCAGAGCCTTTTCCGACTGGCTAACATCTGAGAAAGACAGCATACTGAATACCGTCTCACACATTTTGGATGATCTATTGGGGCAAGTGTCCTTTGGTGCTGTTGTTTCTCTCTCACAGACGTAGGAAAATTTTACCATCGTATCTGATGAGGCCCGCCGTGTACTCAATGTCAAGGTGGACCAGGGACGGTGGCTTACGCCTGACTTAGAGTAAACCTGAGAGAAATAATTGTGAGTAGACTTGCGCTGCATCTACCGCACTATTTCCCCCTCCCACCTGAGCCCCGTGTCGTGAAAAAGTCAAGAAGACCGGAAGCGAGTGAGGCTGCAAGTGGCTGGCGTGACCAGATCCACATTGTAACTGCACATGCACTTCACGCATCGGCCTGGTCGGTCACTTGCGAATCCATCACACAGCGACCAGCATACCAGTGCCAGGAGCACCAGCATACACTTGCCGCGCCCGTATCCACTGCCTTCACTGCTCCCGTACATTCACACATCGCATGGGCCTCCTCGGATACATGCGTCTCCACGATAACCTGCGTTAAACTACCGTAAGCTAGATCACATAAACGTACACTACCTCCACCAACGCATACAAAACACCCCCACCATCACAGCGTACCTGAGACTATCACGGTATCCTAGACACCGTGGCTTCGAAGGCTGTTAACTGACTCTATATACCAGACCACATCGTCAGCCCAGTGTGTGTTTTGCGTTGAGCGTTAAGGGGGTCAGGTCGTACTGTGGCGCGCGCAGACAGGTTCGTCGGCCTTGTCAGCCACTGCGTCCACTCCCGCATCGGACAACTGACCGGCGTGGGCGGTGGTCTGATTGTGGAGGTTGGGGAGAGAGTGAGGTCGACGGCTCAGCGCATTTTCCTTACTATAAACAATCTAACGCGCTTGAAATAATCACTGTTCGCTTAAAGCCGTGGCTATGGAGTTTGCCAACTGACGGGATAATTCGAACCGCATGGTCAGCCCAATGTGTACGCTTGGGCATAATGGACGACTGGCGGATTAAGAGCCAGGCTGAGGTGGCTCCTTCTTAATGTGGCCTTTATGGCACTCCCTTTCAGCTGGGCTCAGAGCCCCGCCTCCCTCGTGATCTTCTTTTTGTTGGAGCACCGTGCGTAGGCCTGCGCCCTCTCCCATCTCCGGTCTTCCTGACTCTGTCTTGACACCGTGTCCAGGTGTGGGAGGGGAACAGAGAGTGAGGTAGATGCAGTGCAAATCTACATTCAGCGCCAGTCACCGTCCCTGGACCACGCTGCTTTTGACCATACGCTGGACATCGCCAAAATCAAAGGTCGAACGGTCATATCAGTTTAGACCATGAATGACCTTTCCTTCCAGTCGCAACCTCTTACGCGATTTTAAACTTTTCTCACCGCTTTTGTTTAACTCTTGATCTGACCGCCTGCGTCGGTCCGCAAAGTTCCCCTGGATTTTCATACGGTGGATGTGCTATCTCATTAAATTTTAACCGGAATTCTGAAATGTGTTTCCGATTTGAAAAGTTTACGTCAATAGAGTTTTAATGATTAATTATCAACCAACAGACTCCTGAGGTATTTCATTCGCGTCAAGATGCCGGCTTTTGGACGAGCTTCTTTCCGACTGTCTTCAAAATCGACTACTTCAGTAGTATGCATTTAAGCATTGCTTTTTTTCTTGCCGTAATAACTTACAATATATTTTCTAGACAAAAATGCATACAACTATTTTTTTTCTCGTGCACAGTTGCTTGAAAATGACGTTTTTTAAATTTTATGCTTGAATAAAGCGCATCTTTCGGTTTCAAAATCCTTTCTGAATTCTAAATCCAACCTGTTGTTACACCTGCATTCACAGTTTTCAAACTGCAAGTTTCATAGTTTCCCGTGTAAGGAAAAATATTACATCATACGCTTATATCATATATGTATATATATATATATATATACATATGTATATATATATATATATATATATATATATATATATATATA
>WEDG01002220.1:0-27461 GCA_017591395.1 Schistocephalus solidus
TTAATGCGCTATCTGGAAAACAACCAAATCCTATGCGATGCCCAACACGGCTTCCGTCCAGGACGTTCCTGTCTCACGAGTGCCCTTCAGTCGCACGAGAAATGGACAAAGGCCACAGATAAGGGTCATGCAGTAGATGTTGTATTTTTTGACTTCAAAAAAGCCTTTGATAGTGTACCACACGGGCTTCTTTTGCAGAAGATTTGGAACGTAGGAATTCAAGGAAAACTTTTCAATTGGATAAAGAGTTTCTTGTCTTTCAGAGTACAGAGAGTTGTTGTTGGAAACTCTAGCTCAGAATGGGTAAAAGTAGAAAGTGGTGTTCCACAGGGTTCTGTTTTGGGCCCCCTACTCTTCCTAATCTACGTGAACGACTGTCTCAATGACCTAGATTGTGAAGCTGTCATGTTCGCAGATGACATAAAAATATGGACTGAAGTCAGCTGCACTGATGACGCAAAAGGGTTACAATCGAATATCGACAAACTAAGTGCCTGGTCGGCTAAGTGGCTTCTTAAGTTTAATGTATCCAAGTGCGTGATCCTACATCTAAGCGCCGGTCGAAAAGTATCTCTGAGACACCAGTACTTTATTAATGGCACTGCATTAAAAGAGGTCGAAACATACAAAGATCTGGGCATGTGGACAACTGCGAATTTGATGCCCTCAGAACACTGTAAGAAAGCAGTCCAGAAGGCAACATGTACACTACATTGGATCAGACGTGCGTTTAAAAATATTCCCCCTGAGCTATTCGGAAAAGTCTATGGCGCCTTTGTGAGACCACATTTAGATTAAGGAGTACCAGCTTGGATACCGTGGATGAAGAAAGATGTTGACCTCCTCGAACAGGTGCAACGGAGAGCAACGAAGATGGTTGACGGTCTTAAGACTTTACCGTACCAAGACAGATTGAAAAAAAGCTTGACTTATTTCCTCTTTCCTACAGGCACTTACGGTGTAGCCTGCTCTGGACATTCCGGATTATCCGGGGCCATGATTCCACACTGAGATCGGAGGATTTCTTCGACTTTGCCTGCACAACTCATCTGCGTGGTCATCCTTACAAGGTTAATAGCGAACGCACGCGATTGAACCTCAGAAAGTTTTTGTTTCAGCCAACGAGTGGTTCGACCTTGGAACTCGTTACCAAGTGAGATGGTTACCTCTGAAAGCATTATTGATTTTAAAAGAAGGCTTGATTGCATTGTATTTGACAAAAGACGACTGTCACAGCATGATTTCTTAAAACCAGCCTTTTAAAATCTTTCGGGCTCTACTTTTCTTCCACAATGTTTCGCCTATGGCTGTGAAAACGCATTTGAAGTTATCTTATGCTTTGACTCAAACATTTTAAAATGTACAACATTTTATATTGACTGTACACATGCAATGATAACCTAACATTAATAGGGTCATCAAGGGCAATGCCTGTAACCCTTCAAAATATACATATATATATATATATAATTCGTTTGATTGTTCCGTGACTCCTATTGATTCTGGATTCCAACTCAGAATAACATTGTCTGAAAACCTACCATTAGAAACCTCGGGAAAGAGTTCGGGCATTTGAGGCTCTGGTGAGGGGTATGACGCCCACGACGAAGATGGTGAAGGACCATCTGCAACTTCGGTAGCAGCATAATACGCCTGCATAGCACGCTATACCCGCTTATACACGGTGCACCTCTTTATTCCGTAATATTTGCACTTCATGGTTACTTTGCATGGACAACAGAACACAATATATAAATGATATAAGTGCATATTTAACATTCAGTAAGCTACCAAATTAACCACTAATATTTTACACTAAACAAGAGCATACGTAACTAGACATGAAATTTAAAAGGCAAAAGGAAGCAAATTATCTTATAAAACATCTCCAGACCTCTGGATTACCTACCTGAGTATTAGCAGCTTTGAGAACTGTAGGTCAGTCGTACAAGTAACACGGCAGGCTGGCTCAAGCTTAGTAGACAAATGGCGTCTAAATGGCTGACTTAAACAAACCATCCAAAATCAGTTCATCAAAGTAGCCTATAATTAGGCTTAAACAGTATTTTATCTGATTAATATTGCCTATTTGGGTTTAAATACAAACAGTTACAGCTTTTCCAGTCTTTACAAGAAGCCTGACCATGTTTTAAATATGGCCTGAAAGTCGATTGTGATTGGCTCCTTCTGGCCCCCTCTGTCCCCCTCTCAGCCCCTCTACTGGCGGGGCCATGTGCTGGTAGGGTGAGCACCAATCGGCTGTTTCCTTCTTATGCATGTGATTTGCTATTTTTAGAGGTAAGTGGCATGAAGCATGAATAAGCAATGCATTTATCATAAGGTTGGACGGAAATCCTTCAATTCCATAAAATTAAGTAGAGAAATCTGAGTGGGGGAATAGAAGGGAGAACCTTTGGGTCTGTTGAAAAAAACTGTCTGCCCAAGTCATAATTACCTGACTTCTGGTGACTACTCTAGCGTAAATTTTCTTATTAATACATATGTTGACTGCTGCAGAAGAGCATATCTAAACTCCGGGACTTGAAAACACGCCTTAACTTCATGCCTTGACTAGTGCTTGAACCGTTGGACCTATTTGGTTTATTGCCTGACCTTCGAGCGGCGTTCGGATGCGTGTCACTCGGCGAAAAGCTATGCGAAAAGCGAGATCTATATGTTGCGAAGTTGAGTGTTTACACAAGACACCGAACTTCAAAAATGATTTAAATGGAATCCTGCTACTGACATTTCTCTACATACTTCAGGTGGGTTGGTGTTCTAAAATTAATCATGCATCCGTTTTTTTTTCCCTGATCAAAGTATATTTTTCAACTTCGCTGTTTATTTGGGCACATTTCACTCATCGAGTTAACTCGATGAGTGAAAGGAGATCTTGTTAGTCACTCTGTTCTGACGCGCTTGAGCATCTGAAGTCCTTTTACCGCTCCTCTAAGAACGCCAAATCACCTGGCGCTTAAGCAGTTGTCGCACTGAAAATTCTACATACTAAGTTTGACGCCGCCGCTCTATACGACTCAATCTCGATCTAGTATTATAACACATGCTTCCTTTTAACTATTTATAATCCTCCGTTGCGCTAACGTGGATGAAGGTTTTATTTGGGGAGTTCCTTTAAAAGAACATTTCTCAGAATAAACATACTGATCCGCCTCATAGGTGCTTAGCGCACAGAAACGTCTTATTAAAGAGTATATCTTTGCTTAACCGATCTTGCCAGCTGATAGTGCTACTCCTTTTCCAGGTTAGCCAAACTGTAGGCATTTAGACGATATTTACGCAAGAAGTTATACTGTACTGATCGATTATACGCCCGTCGTACTCATAAGAAAAAAGTGCATCTCTTGTTACAATGATTTCCTAGCAAGGCGTCTGGGCATCGTGTCAGCTTTCCTGCTATCTCTATTCTTCTCTGTTTGCGTTGCAATGCGCTGACAAGGAAGAGGTTTGTACATGAACACCTTTCTCTTAAGTAAAGGATTTTGGCAGATTTGAATAATTCGTTTGATCCACTTGTGAAAAAACTCGGTAGGATTCGAACCCTCGCCAGCAAGGGGAAGTCTATCACAGCCAACGCTTTAGAAAACCGAGCTACAAGGCCCCTTTTCATTGAATTATTGGCACTGTGTGCCGCAGCTCACTCTTATTGTCGTAGATTTTGGCGCTACATTTAACTAAAAAATATTTCCGAGGTCGATCATATCACGTGATGAAATACTACTAGGTTTACTGCGGTTGAATCAAACCTGCTGCCAGAGGACAGAAAGTGTGGGCACGTAGAACGTTTTTGCTAATTACCATGCCACTATCAGAACTGTGTTCTTCAAAACGCTTTGGCAGACAACTCCGTTGCTACCGTAGGTTACGCTACATACATTATGGGCCTTGACCACTCTTTTAGCGTTTTGGTACTGATAATTACCTTCGAGGGCCTGCAATCTCAGATTGATCCGAAAGCAGCCAGTTTAACCCAGAAACCCACTCAAATACGAAGTGGATCACTTTTGGTTTCATTATAGACAATGTCTTCCCAGCTTCCATTTACGGGGAGCTCGGCTTTTGTGTGTATATTCGGCTTTGAGCTAAGGTTTCTGCAAAATTAGCATTGCATCAATTAGGCATATGTAATCATCTCTGGGTTTCTTTGAAAAATTCCTAATCGGTGTAAGCTCCACTAGGAAACAAAGCTTGGAAATGCCTAAAGCTCCGCCAGGCCTATCATTTTGACAAAATACAAAATATTGCCTTCGCATTCAGTGAAGTTTCGCCACACCCGAGGGCTTCAACGATGGTTCCTACCCCCATCCCACAGCTCGCGTCAGGAACACAACTGGCTAGCCGCCTTTTCTTTACTCGCCCGCTCAAGAGGAGTAATCATGTCTATGAAAACTTATGTCGCCAGTACATTGAGGACACCTAGGTCCCCAAGCATGTTTGCTCGGAGTAAAATCTCGGATGATTGGTTCGCTGTGCTAAATCATCTCAATCATACTTTCCCGCATGGTGGAAAGGAGAAGTTGAATTGGTCTGTGTTTCCACACATTGTCGGTATAGGTGACATGCATCACTAGAATCTGTTAGTAGTAATAGTAAAGGATGTCTTCGGCGATGATGATGATGTCAGGCTCTTACCGGCAGGACTGCAAAACGAAAACTATATTTTCTCTCAACGCTGGCGGCGGCTTCCACGTTGTAATCTGTCGTAAATCCCTTGCATCGAAACTTTAGGCTTCCTACTTTTTCTGGGGAATAGGGGTGTAGGGAATGTTTTTCGTGATTCGCGGTTGGCTCATCACACTGCTCGACAGTTTCTACAATACTGTCAGCCTGCCGGGCAGTTGTGTTATCCAATTGTAGCTTTATTGAGAGGTACAGTATATGTGCTACCTCATGAAATTTTGATCACGGATAGCATCATCCCAGAAGATTTTATTCACGTCAGGATTCTGGCTTTCGAACAAGCTTCATTCTGACCGCCTTCAAAAACCACACCTCGTAGAAATGACGTACTTTGATAACCGATGAGTACAAGAAAGGCTATTGTTATGAATGTTTCCGATAAAGGTTATTGGAATTTATAAGTCCATTAAAAACCAACGGAAAACATGCATGCCGCGTAAGTAGTTATTTTTACAGCGATGTTTTTGAAAACAGCCGGAAAAAAGCATTAAGATATTTTGGGAGTATGCTCTCCATTAAGTAATCTTGTAACTGCGTGAATAATTTTTCCTGACCGAAAACACACATTTCAGAATTCTGATTAACGTTTCATGAAATAGCACATCCACTGTATATAACAGTAGCAAAAATCCTTTTGTTCTGAGGTCCATCCTCACGTGTCGATTATAACCCCACTTACATCACCTAGACGGCCTCTCACCAGTCACGCGCATTCCCAAGCCATTGGAAAAGGCTGATAAAATGCTACCTGCTTTTCCACTGACCGTTCTGAAACTCTTCTCCGAACTCTCATTGGTCTGTACATCAGCGTTTAAAAGACTCTCAGATGGTAATCTAAATTGATGCAAGCTTTTGGGGCATGGAGCTTGTAATTTGACCTACTTGTTTGTTTTTTTATTGTCTCCCCTTCCACAGGGTATACCTCTGGGCCTCGCTGCGGCAATCCCCTTCCTTCTACAATCAGATGTGCACACCGCTAATTACCGTTACCAGGCGATATTCTCATGGGTTTTCTGGCCCTTCTCGCTCAAACTTGCCTGGGCACCCATTGTGGACTCCTTGTACTTCCGTCGTCTGGGTCGCCGCAAGAGTTGGCTCATTCCCATCCAATACGCCATTGGCATCGACCTCTTTGTCTTGTCGGGCAAAGTGAATGCCTGGCTGGGTCGTCCTGAAGGCCAGAGTTGGGGACCACTGGGAGTGGCGGGTGACGTCCAGATCTGGTCACTCACCTGCGCATTCTTTGGGCTGACACTGTTGGCTGCAACACAGGACATTGTTGTTGATGGATGGGCTCTCACCATGCTCTCAAAGTGAGTACTAGTGAATTATGCCGTACGATGTCTCCTGCCTGGTCAAGTGTAGACTGTGACCTGCTGATTTATAATGGGATGTAGTGGCACGAAGGCCCACACTGTAACAGCTGGGATCCGTGTTGCCGCCCATATTATCTTGTTGTTATGTTAAAATTCTGGTAAAGTGTGTTATTTTTCGCTATATGTCACTCTTCCTATACTTCCTCAATTGTTTTATTTTATGGTCATTGAGTATTATTATTAGTGTTATTTTTATAGCTTGAGCCATCTAACACGGTTTAGGCGCCGTTTGCCTGTCGCAGACATTATCTAAAAATGAGCAACATCGAGCCGTCGGTACAAACCTCGTGTACTAGCGAGCACTGGATCGGCAATCACACGCAGCGCGTCAGAGGTTTTCTTGTTATCGCCCTATTATAAACGACCTTACTGGCCTCAACTTAGCGGTTATTTGTAATATGGGCAACATGCATCATCTTCCCCTATCTTATTTTTGAATTTACGTTGTTAAGATTGATATTTTATCCCACCGAGACCGCCAAGTTTTTCACAAGTTAGTCAAATGAATTATTCAAGTCGGCCAAAAATCCCTATTGATATTTTATTGTCTGCATACTTCCTACCCAACCTATAAGAGCATGTACGCTGTATTATGAATTGAGCCTTTGGAGAAGTTGAGTTATTTTTGACGATATTCTCCTCTTAAATGCTGTTAAGTTAGACCAAAACGGGGTCGCATTGACTAATGTAAGGCGCTATTCAGGCCGTGCCGAGTCTGCATAAGACAAAGACCAGGGAGACTAGATCGGTGAGCATTCCTCCACCAACCTTACCTCTTATCGTGCACGTGGCATGCGTTAGACGGAGGTTCGTACTGCCTCTGCCACTGCGCCCAATCTCGGCAATAGTCGGTAGACAGTTAATAGGGAAGGGAAGAGGGTGTGACTGCTACTGGCTTGCTATTATGCCAGTTCTTTATGTGAAGAAGGAGGCACTATCACCGGAACAAGAGTTTTATTAGCTTTGGACGTTTCGGATCCTCTCGTGAACATATCGTCAGAGATGGTAGCATAAAAGGGGCATCGTTGGTGAAGATGTACACCGTGTACTCCGTGTAGGCGCAGGGAAGGCGACTTGCGTGTGACTTAGTTTATAGTGATAGTAGACTTGCACTGCATCTACCGCACTCTCTCCTCGTCTGCCTAGACTCAGTGTCACGAATAAGTTCAGAAGACCGGAGGTTGTGTCGGGCGCAGGTAACCCCGTGCCACCACCGTATACGTGATCGTGACTTGGAAACGTGTCGTCTGGTAAGATTACTTGGTTCTCTAGAGCGCGGTTGGTTATACCGCACTGTTTCCTTCCCAATGTAGCCCTGCTTTGACTTGCTTTTTTCTGCCGCCACTGCTGACCGTTTATCTCATTGTCCGAGTTCACCTGCCTTCTTATCTCAGACGATAAACGAAATCGAAGTATCTTCTGTCGGGTATTCAACAGAAAATGCCAACGCATAAGTCCTCTGTACCATCACCATAAATAGCCACCAAGCCAATGACCTTTTTCTGACTGATCACGCTGACCTTCCTACCCCGTGCCGCTTCTGACGGATCGGCGGAACCTAGGCCCACGGTAAACGCTACTGAAAAGAAGTAGTAATAGCAGTAGTGTTAGTAGTATAATGAGTGGACCGGGGGAACCCAGGTCCTCGCCGGCCATTTCAAAATATCCCCCTCCTCGATGAAGGAGCAGCACAGAGACTAGCCTATAAATACTGCAACGTCCTGTGTACGAATTACCGTGCCTCTGATAACAGATTCGGAAAATCAACTGCCAGCCGGTCTAATTTGCACGACAACCACGCAAACTACCGTCACATCCAGTATTCACATGGATCGTCACTTTTCCTTTTCTAGACAGTCCAATTCACCGTTGCTGATACTGTCAATCATCTTTTCCGTACGGAATTGTGACCAGGGGTGAGCAGTAATGGGGCAAGATAGAAATACAAGTAGACTATCGCCCGACGTTTTAGCTTCACGTTTGAATCCGTTATCAGAGGCAGGGTAATTCGTACACAGGACGTTGCAGTATTTATAGGATAATGTCTCTTTGGTGCTGCATATTTATGACGATTAACGGCTCTCCCCCCCTCCTTTGTGAAATGGCAGGCGTGGACTTGGGTTCCCCCGGTCCGCTCATTATAATACTAACACTACTACCACTGCTACTATTACTACGACTACTACTTCTTTTCAGTAGCGTTTGCCGTGGGCCTATGTTCCACCAATCCGTCAGACTCGGCACGCGGTAGGAAGGTCAGCTCTGTTCTTACAACTAGTAGCCGCTGTGTGGCTGCTGGCGGGACTCAAAAGTGAGCCCCAAGGTAGATCGAAACGAGTGAGTTCCGTGAGCGTTCTTCAACGACTTTTGGAAAATTCGTTTGCCTTTGCGCTCCCCAAACAGCTAATTGATTTGGCCAAACCGAGTCTCAGCGCCGAATGTGGGGGTCGTAAACCATGACTCCAGTAGTTCGCAGTTCACACGATTGTCGCCTCTGGCGAAAATTTAGGCTTCCTCGAACTTGAATGCGTGGCCGAGTCTCGTCAAGTGCGCTACAACTTGCGATTCGATGTCATTTCTCCGCACTTCTGCCGCGTGTTCGCGCCTGCAACTGCACCAGATCCGATAGAGGACTTCAGATGTTTCTTGCCGCGGCAGTGGGTCCTCTGGTCTCATTACTTGACGCCAAATGGTTGCCTTTGGTCCGTGTGCGACTCCAACTCCAAGTGGTGTGCGCAAGTCCACTACCAATATAATCGAATTCATATGCAAGTCTCTGTCTCTGCGCCATATTTGTGGGACACACGGTGTACCTCGTGTCTTTGATTCCTATGTTGTTTTCTTTTCAACATGATCGGTTATTTCGGGTAGATAATCAAAACCCGTTTTTTTTTGCCTAGGGAAAATGTTGCCTGGGCATCTACGTGCAATTCCGTTGGCCAGTCACTCGGCTACATCGTCGCCTTCATCGTCTTCTTAGCGCTGGAGTCGCCCGATCTATGTAACAAATACCTCCGTTTTACACCGATTCCAGACCAGGGTCTGATTAGTTTCTCAGGTCTGTTTTGCTTCCATCCAATGACCTTTATTAGTCTGACGTTTCGGATTCTCACCCGGACTCCATCATCAGAGACAGCGTCAGCTAAGGGTATTGGATAGTCCATATTTTTCAGCTTTTATAGGATCTATTTGCTAGACCACTACACGCTTATCCCAACTGACAGCTCCCTAGTGCATCACCGATGGTTGCAGGTGGTGTGATAAGTATTACACCGGCCAGGTGTTGCAGTATGCAGTTGCCATGCATTTGCTGTGCTTCAGCATGCCTGTCAAGATTATCATTTCCACGCTCATCGCACTTGGTTGCACGTGGTGCGATGATGGTCCGCAGTCGAATGGCTGACGGCCTAATTTCGTCCTCCGTGTGAGCTCTTGGGCAAGTTGGCTCGCCGACATTGGCGAAAAAACTGTTTGTTTTGCAATTCCCAAATAATTTTGAAGCCTTAACTGTCATTACACCTGTATTCAGGGTTCTCGAACTACTGCCAGTTCACTATCCGTTTTCCAGCTTTAATCGGATAGTCGGAATTATCCTCAAGTGATCTGCATAGGCCGGTCGTATGTCAGCGAGATGCCGATGACGCGTAATCTGATGCCGCCAATGGATCCAAGTGAACGTCGCTCGGTCCGGTCGCTTAGTTGGTGTTCGCAGTCATAACTTCGTCTTTACCGTAAGGCAGCAAATGAGAGAAAATATCAATTAGTCCAAGACCGAAGACAAGTATGGCCTGTCATTCAGACGAGTGACCGATATTGGCAGTAAATGCTTTGACAATAGAGACCTGGACAAGCTCTCCGAAACGTCAACAGGAATTCAAATCTCTTCCATGGAGCACCTGGAAGTTCTCCCATTTTCATCCCCGGAACTCTCTCTCTCTCAGCCTTGCGAGTCCGAGTTAGAAGCATTCCCCTTCTGGCCCAACTAAGTAGCCCAAAGTTAACCACCAGTCGTAAACGGATTTGCCAACTTCCACGGTTAAGCGTGGTGGTTCGACGGCAGCACAGTTTGCGAGGAAAATACTGATTGAGGCATGCCAGAGAACGTTCGAAAGTGAGGTCGATAAGGGAAAGAATTCAGAATCTGTTAGAAGCCTTAGTCAAGGATACTCCATTTTGTCTGCTGACACTTGGGTCGATAGTTTTAATCAATCGAAAACGTTTTGTTTTGATATGTACCGGGGTCCACTGTAAGCTGGATTTTGGCGAGCGAACAACCTTGTTCTTGAACTTTGCTGACAAAGACACGGGAGACTTGAATGGCCATTTCTGGCTTTTTAGTCGTCGTCAGCCAGCCATACCCCAACCCCAAGTGGTGCCCCACCCGCAACCCAACGCGCTAACCATTGAGCCACGGGCTTGTTGTCTTGTCGGTTTAGATCGGGAATATTAACATTCATATATGAATGCTTACCGATTGCTAACAGCACTTACTCGTCTCGTTCTGTCCTGGGGCTCGTTCTCAAGCCCCATCAGCAGCCGCCCAGCAGCTAGTAGTCTTAGTAGTAGTAATAGTAGTAGTAGTAGTCATAGTAGTAGTAGTAGTAGTCGTCGTCGTATTAGTAATAGTAGTAAAATTAATACTATTAGTATTCGTAGTAGAAGTATTCGTCGTCGTAGTATTAGTAGTAGTAGTAGTAGTAGTAGTAGTAGTAGTAGTAGTAGTAAGCAGATGGATTTTACCCACACAACTGGAATGCAAACATTGGCCTCTACTCGCGAAACGTTATTCTATTAAAAGCAATCGGTAAGCAGTCATCGGATATGCGTTTCATTACGCCCCTGATTGTTGTTGTCTTCAAACTGACATTTGTAATTATTCATTGCCTCGTGACTAACAGTTCGTTTTTTATGGATCTGAAAGCTTCACGTTGATTTTAACCTTGTTATCATTTGAATGCTTTCGTTGTAATGAGGTTATTAGGGTAGGCCAATATGGTGATCAGCCGAGGCAACGTCTGATCAGGGGGCGTTTAACCTCGGACTTTAATGCGAGGCTCCCTAGGGTAGCCCATGAGTTGCCATCCAGCCATTACACCAAGCTAGGTCATAAGTTGTTTTTCTCGCATGCGATGACCTGGTCGTTGTTGCATGGCCATGCCATGCATGATAGGACATGTCGGTTCAGCTGCTGGACACTCCGGCTACAGCTTAGTCCATTTTCTAGTAAGAGCGCTGATTTCTTATCCTGTCTATTTCCAGGTTTCCTTTTCTTCTGGGGTATCGTCTTCATAGTGTCTACCACAGCGGTGGCCCTTCTCAAGTCCGAGGCTGCTGAATCCTCCTCAAGACGACGTTCCTCCTCCTGCACGGCGGAAGATGATGATGATGACCAGTCGCACGTCCTTTCTCAGGGGGATGAAATGAGTAAGGGGCTTCTGGTTATGACCAGTGGGGACGGAAGTCCAGAGGACGAGGAGGATGGCTCTACTACCGAACCAGTATTCTCTCCGCCTCAGTTCGAACGACAGGAGAGTGTGGACCTCTCCGATAACTGCAACCATGCAAGCATGCTGAACGAGTCCATACTGATTTTGCCAACGGATAAGGTGGAGGAGGAAGAGAGGAAGAGGCGATGGAGAAGGATGAGTCAAGAGCAGGGAGACAAGAAGGAAGAGGAGGATGAGGGGCGTCACTTGTCACTAATCCAGACCTACCAAGTAATGCTGGGTGTGTTGCGACTTCGCCCCATCCTCAAGTACATTGTCTTCGTCTTCTTCGTGAAGGTAAGCGCACGCAGTTGTGTCATTCCCATATCCTCTTGTTTGTACTTGGTACGGTTACAGTCATGCTTGATGGCATCACAAAGTGTACCTGCCCATGCGTGACAATCTGCGGCAGCGGATCTGGAGAGCTCGACCCATTCCCCCCCCCCCCCCCCGCTTATAACAGCGGAGATCAGAAATCGAAGGTACCAGAACCACCTCTCACCTCTTAACAGTCTCCGTGGAGCCAGATTTTGAGCTATTCTCTTCAACGCCTTCAAATGCGTATCACAGTCAGATCGAGGGCAGTGCCACTGAGAGTGCCCGACGCATCCACTAGCAGCCTTCAACGAAGGTGGACTGCTGATGTAAGCAGACTTTTGGGTCTAGCGAATAAGCAATTGCTGACCAGCGGCGACGATGCTATAAGGATACGGAGAACTGCGGTCTGGCATATCGAAATATGCCACAAAGTCTGAGAAGGCACTGTGACATTACGACTGTCAACCGCCCAGTTTTTGGGTCTAAGAGTCGGAGAAGCTAGGTTCAGACAAAGAATTCGAGCGGCTGTTGGGGACCCGTCGTTACTCAAACTCTCCTAGAAGCCTCGTAAAAATATCCCGTTTGTGTGTGTGTTTTTGCGTGTGTGATTTGGCCGCCTCTAACTGGTACCCAACTCTCACCTGTGGCTCCTCGAAGTTGGGTTCTTCCCAGCGGCCACACCCCGGGCAACCGTCACGACCGGCAGGCTAAACCAGGTGAGGGTCTCCGGTGTTGTGTGTGCCTCCACACCCGGTATGTCTGACTCCCGAACTTCTAACCTCCCCCCTCTCAAAAAGTCCTACGGTGGGGGCTACAGCAACCCCGTAGACAGCCCAGGCTAACTCGGGTCGTTCTCCCACTAAAACAAAACCGTTACCCATAGTAGGGTTCGGCAGCCGTCTGGGATGCCCGAGCAGCCCTATTTATTTAGGGTACGCCGACCCGTCAGCCAATGCACCCACTCCCACATCAGAGAACTGACTGGCTCGGATGGTGGTCTGATTGTGGGGGTGGGTGAGAGAGTGAGGTCAACAGCTCAGCGCATTTTCCTCACTATAAACAATCTGAGGCGCTTGAATCTATCACGGTGCGCTAAAAGCCGTGGCTTGGAAGGTTGCCAACTGACGGGAACACTCGAACCGCTGGTCAGCCCAATGTGTGTTTTGTGTGGAGTGGCTGACTAGCGGACTAAGAGTCAGGCTCCAATGGCTCTTTCTAAATACGGTTTTTATGGCACTCCCACTCCGTGGGATCCGAGACAGGTGTGGTGGCACGCCCAGGGGTGGCTCCGGTCGTGCCAGCCACCTGCGTCCTCTCCCGCCTCCGGTCTTCTTGACTCTGTTATGACACCGGGTTCAGGTGGGGGAGCAGATCAGAGAGTGTGGTAGCGATAAGTGCCGTGTGTTGGAAGGTTGCCAACCGACAATTACACTTAGACCTCGCAGTCAGTCCAATGTGTGTTGTGTGGAGTGGCTGACTGGTGGTCTGAGAGTCAGGCTGCGTTGGCTCCTTCTTAACGTGAACTTTGGCTATCTCACACATGTGAGATGTGAACATTTTAACCTCCTGTTGTTTGAAATCCTGGTGCTTGTGTTTCCGGGCCAGGTCGTGTACGTAGTACACGTAGACGAGGTCACCAGCAGCTGTGCCCACTTCCGCATCAGACAACTAACCGGCTCGGACAATGGTCTGATTTTTGGGTTCTTGGAAAGAATGAGGTCGACGGCTCAGCGCTTGAAACTATCACGGTGCGCTAAAAGCCGTGGCTTGGAAGGTTGCCAACTGATGGGATTACTCGAACCGCGTGTTCAGCCCAATGTGTGTTTTGTGTGGAGTGGCTGACTGGTGGACTGATAGTCACGCTGCAATGACTCCTTCTTAATGTGGCCTTTATGGCACTTCCGCTCCGTGGGATCATAGCCAGGTTTGGTGGTACACCCAGGGGCGGCTCCGGTCGCGCCAGCTTCTTGCGCCCTCTCCCGCCTCCGGTCTTCTTGACTCTTTTATGATACCGGGCTGAGTTTGGGGAGGAGGAGAGAATGCGGTAGCTGCAGCGTACGGCTACTATCACTTAAAACTAATCCACGCGCAAGTCACCATCCCTGCATCACCCTTCTGTGCAGCATACGGTGGAAATAGTTGGACTACGCGGTCGAACTTTCGTGTGCACTCGGGCTTTCCCTATTTGTAGCCCTCTTTGTATTTATACATGAACTAGTCGTTGAATCTGTGTGTTTGTCCTTCCTCAATATTAGTCCACGGAATACTAACCCAAGTCTGGCCAATCTAAGTAGTTCTGTTCATGTCGCTGGGTGCGCTCTTATCGGCAGTCTTCCGTTTTCTATAAAGTCAGCGTTCGCCATACTATCGACCGGACCCCTGTTTGTGTGCCGTCGCCGATTTTAGTCGAGTTATAGCAAGCAGACAATGGTAAATACTTCAGGACTGCCACAGATTTCCGATAGTGCTGCTTGTTATGAAAGATTTGTTTCTTAACTAAGATCTTGCTTGCGACTGGCCTGTGCGCGACTTCGCGGAGCCTGCGGCACTTGCGCTGCTCTCGCACGCACACATTTTATGACTTTGTAAAAACCTTTTTTTGCAACTTAAATGCCGCTCCAGTAAAATTTACTGGGGATTCTGTTTAAAAGTTTGCGCGTCTTTGCAAAAGCTGATTTTAAGGAAATATAGGTGAGTCAGAAAGCAACCTTAATGCATCACCAGAATCGTCTCCCTTTAGAAGATTAAAAACAAACAATTTAGCTTAGGTATTGGAGGTAATATTAAGCGAATTAAAAATAGCGATAGGGACTGCTTGCCGGTAATACAGATGGTTCCACGGTAAATTCCAGGTAAATTATGTTTATGGTTAAGGTTAGAGTTATGGCGAAGTTACGGTTTGGGTAGGGCGTGTGGGTGCTCAGAAATCGCTTACTGGACTCATTCGTCCTGTTGTGCCTCAGTGCTTACTCTCGAGCACCACCACCAGCAGAAGGAAGAGGGAGAGAGACAGCGCCCCAAGGCACAAGAAGTGAGTGCCGCAGCGCCTGGGGTTGGATATGGCTGGCTGATGACGGCTAATAAACCAGAAATGGCCATTCCAGTCTCCCTTGTCTTTGTCGGTCATGTTATTCTGCCTATATCACTAGCTGCCTTGCGGCTGCTAGCTGTGCTCGAGAGTTAGCCCCAAGGCACAACGGGACGAGTGAGTCCTGTAACCGATCGTTGAGTGCCCAAATACCATTGTTAATATTCCCGATCGAAACCGGCAAGACAACGAGCTCGTGGCGCAGTGTGTAGGGCGTTAGACTTCTGCCCAACAGATCGTGAGTTCGAGCCTCGGACGCCGCAGCGCCTGGGGTTGGGTATGCCTGGCTGGATGGCTGGCTGGATGATGATGGTGGTGGTGTCTAAGAAGCCAGAACTGGTCTCTGTAGTCGCCTCTGTCTTTGCTAGTAATATTCTTCTGCCTAGCACGGTTGCCATGACGGTTTGGGCTAGGCTTAGTGTTAGATTTAGGACACGGAAATGTTTACCTACCCCGGTATTAAGCGCAAGGCCACCTATATTACATTGGAGTGTTTATATTTCCGGGGGTTGAAGGGAACGGACGCATATATGGAATTCCGAGCGAAATAACAAACTTTAATCGAAAACTGGAAATTATACCAGCGCCAAAATTCGCGCGATGGAAGTGAAAATTACCTGTCAAGACACGCAACGCATACTGATGCAATCAACTGAGTAAATAAAACGACATAAATCCAACAAAGATAGGACGACACTGTAAACAACTCTCGGTCTAAATATCCTCGAAGGCTCAGAGCCGCCCCGCTTGTATTTCAATTTCGGCACTGACTTTTAAAAAGATCTGTACTAGAGACTGGACTGTCTATTATCCAATCAACTAACTTTTTCAAAGTCGAGGTGTACTGTCAAATTTTCCGCGAGCCGTCTTCTGACTAGAATTGGCCTGATAGCCGAGATTATCGTTTTGAAGAGGGAAGGGGCGGGAGGTTACAGAGGGACAGTGCGGACGTTAGCGAATTTAATGTCCGTCGACAGGATTACCGTTATAGTGGACTTTTCGGTGAGCAGACAATCAGTCAGACTGTGACCCTCTGTCCCTCTTGGTTAACGACGCCGGCCAAGTAGAGGTAAACAAGCATGAAGTTAATCGGGTCACAGAAGGTAATGTGACGCCACAGTGGGTAAACAGATGCTCTCAGATGGACCATTAACTATTGTTTTTTCTATGGTCACCGCAGACGAACAGCTAGGTATGTTGGACCACAGTGCGTGGGCCTGCGCCCTCTCCCATCTCCGGTCCTCTGGACTCTGTCTTGACACCGGGCCCAGTTGGGGGAGTGGAACAGAGAGTGAGTTAGATGCATCGAAAGTCTATTCTCATAATAATCCAGCGCAAGTCACCGTGCCTGCACCACCCTGGCGTGGTGCACACGGTGGACATCGTCGAAAATGACGGTCGAATCGGCAGGTGTGCCCCCAAGTGTTCATAGTATGTGTGTGTACCCTCTAAACGGTCCGCGTGGCAGATACGCTGGGGTCCAAATCAGGGTACCGCAGGCGTTATTCGGGTTGCGCTTCCATTAAAAAGGCCGAACTTGAGGGTGGGGCGGGTGGCATGCGAAGGTGCAGGCTCACGCCGCATCAACCACTCGCGCCCTCTCCCGTCTCCGGTCTTCTTGACTCTGTAATGACACCGGGCTCAGGTGGGGGAGGAGGAGAGAGTGCGGTAGCTGAAGCAAAAGTCTACTCTCACTTAAATCTAATCCGCGCGCAAGTCACCGTCCCTGCATCACCATCGTGTTCTGGAGCACACGGGTGGACCTAGTGGGACTACGACGGTCGAACTGTCGAACATGGCAGTTTATGCTGTCGGCTTTGGCGTTTCGGGCCTTGTAAATTTGTCTGTGCCGTTTTTTTTACGGTTACGAAGGTGTTTTGCTTCTAATGAAGCCGCATGTTTAGATTAGGCGTTCAAGTGGCCTTTTCAACGAGTCGCGCTATAAAACTAGTCCACTTTGTGGTCCTTATGGTGACTAAACCATTCGAGTTCCTCTGCCCTGTTTACGGGGCATCAAAACTTCATGTAAAAAATGCATTCTTCTTATTTCGTCATTTTTACATAGTTTTTTAGGCAAACCGAAAAAAGCACATTCTGAATACTGGTATTCTGACGAGACTGAAATATTTTAGAATTATGCCACAAGAGAATTAATAGTGCAGGCCTACTTAAATCATCTTTTAGAATCCAAAACATATTTCAGAATTTCGGTTACTCTTTCATCCTTATTTACTAAATAGATTCACGATGAACTACGCAAATTAACCCAATAACACGAACGATTATCAGTTGCTGGTAGCTTTGACGCCCTCCTGTCTGTCAGTTGTGATGTCCTGACTGATGCATGGGAAAGCAGTACAAAGCGTGTTCTGGGGCAGTTCCGGGGCGTCAGAAAACAACTTACTTTAGCCTACTTGTGACTCCTTTCTCCCTAGACTTTGACCTGGAGACCGCTGATTGGCCGTCTCGTGAACGACACCGCCCTTTGGAATGCTCAGCCAGCTATCGATCCGACTGCATTCGCGAGGCCTATTCGATAATGCGTCAAATGCCGATTGGTTAGCTGGCCGCATGCATGCGTTTCCTGGCCGGATTGAGCTGTTGTGCCGTGCTTGGCGTTGACGTTTTCGGTTACCGTCGGGTCGCAGCCTCATCATGTTTCTATCCTCCATAATTCGAGTGTTGGCTTTGCGTTTGGAGGATAGGAGAAGACCAGAGACCCATTGCTACCCTCACATAGGAGTGTTGCTTTGAATGTTTTAGACACACTTTTTTTTTGGCTGACACTTCGATCCTCCTTAGTTGGGAATAGAGTGTATTTTCCTCACTTAAAACAAACTGAAGCGCTTGAAGCCGTCACGGCTGACTGGCGTACTGAGAGTCAAGATGCAATGGCTCCTTAATGTAACCTCTATGGCACTCCCACGCTGGTAGATCCGAACTAGGTGTGGCGGCATGCCTAGGAGTGGCTCCGGCCGCGCCAGCCACCTGCGCTCTCTCTCTCGTCTCCTGCCTTCCTTACTTCCTCAGCCACTTCAACCCCTACCCCCCTCTTAACAGTCTGATGTCGCGCCGGTTAGCATTTTTGTACTGGGGCCTGGCAGTTGACCTCCGAACTTAGACCATACTTGCGGGGTTTTGACTGGCACTTCGCCATGTCCACTTCCTTTGAGCACCAACATCACTACTGCTATTAATAAAGTACTACTGTCGCTATTCCTACTAACGCCAATAAGATTGGTACTATTGTTACTACGAATTCTGCTGCTGCCGCCACCATCGCTATTAATATCAATATTACTAATCCAATTCCAAACTATACTGCCATCAGTATTGTCAGTGATGGTTCTTGCCGCTGTTTTTTACCTTTCAGTTTGTCTTTTCTGCCTCAGACAATGTCTTTGGCCTAAAACTGCTGGAGAACGGGTTGTCAAAGGAGCGTCTGGCTTTGATGGGTACCATTGTGCTCCCCCTGCAGGCCATCCTTCCTCTTGTGGTCACCCCCCTGGAGCAACGGTCCCCGTCCCCTCAGTGTCTACCTCTCCGCTGCCCTTCCAAGGTACGCTTCTGATGATGGGACTACTCTTTAACGCTAGTTCCCCCTCGCAAATGATGATAGCCACTGCTCCGCAGACTTAGTAGTTGTAGTAATAGTAATACTGTTAGTGGTAGTAGCATTGTTATTATTATTATTATTAGTAGTAGTAGTAGTAGTAGTAGTAGTAGTAGTAGATGTAGTAGTAGTAGTAGTAGTAGTAGTAGTAGTAGTAGGAACAGCGGTCAGTAGTAGTGCAGTAGTAGTAATCTAGTAGTAGTAGTAGTAGCAGTAGTAGTAGTAGCAGTAGTAGATAATCTAGTAGTAGTAGTAGTAGTAGTAGTAGTAGTAGCAGTAGTAGTAGTAGTATTAGTAGTAGTAGCAGTAGTAGTAGTAGTACTGCTGGTGGCTAATAAAGCCAGTGATCGGTCATTCCGATCTCCCTTGACTTTGTCGATTCTACTTTATCATCATATATATATATGTGTGTATGAGAATTGCAGCTGGCGAGACTGATGAATTTCGGTTTGATGAAGTGCTTATAAACTAGCTCGTAAGCTCCAGTGGTGGACCATTTGCGCCATCTGTGTGTGCGCATGTTTGTATTTTCGGTCCCAGCTGGTCTTCAGGGTTAAGCTTATTGAATGAAGGCAAATAAAACCAGAAAGTTACCCCTCAAAGCTAGTTATATTTCAATTTACCCCCAAAATCTATCGCTCTCCCCTCTGATATATATATATATATATATATATATATATATGATAGTGTGTGGCTCACCGATTCTGCTTAAGGAACATTTATGTTCCGTTGTGCCCTGAACTCAGATTAGAGTAATTTCACAGGCAGTCGCATAGCGCGACATAGCATATGTTGTTAATTTGGAACCGACAGGGGGAGACGGAATGGCCATTTCTAGCTTATTAGCCGTCATCAGTCAAATATACCCAGTCCCAAGTGTGGAATTTGGGATTCGCGACCTTTGGTATTTGAGTCGAACGCCTACCTGAGCCAGGGCTCGTTGCTTTGTCGGTTGCGATCGGGAATATGATGATATGTGTGGCTCACCGATCTGCTTAAGGAACATTTATGTTCCGTTGTGCCCTGAACTCAGACCAGAGTATTTCACAGGCAGTCGCATAGCGACATGTAGCATATACACACGTGGAACCGACAAAGACAAGTGGAGACCGGAATGGCCATTTCGGCTTATTAGCCGTCATCAGTCAGTCATACCCAATCCCAAGTGTGGAACACCTGGGATTCGCAACCGACAAAGCAACGAGCCCGTGGCTCAATGGTAGAGCGTTCGACTCAAATACCAAAGGTCGCGGGTTCGAATCCCAGGTGTTCCACACTTGGGATTGGGTATGACTGGCTGTTGACGGCTAATTCGCCAGAAATGGCCATTCCGGTCTCCCTTGTCTTTGTCGGTTCCACATTGACAACATATGCTACATGTCGCTATGCGACTGCCTGTGAGTACTCTAGTCTGAGTTCCAGGGCACAACGGAACATAAATGTTCCTTTAAGCAGATCGGTGAGCCACACACCATCATCATATTCCCGATCACAACCGATCGTGCTAACGAGCCCGTGGCTCAATGGTAGAGCGTTCGACCCAAATACCAAAGGTCAGGGGTTCGAATCCCAGGTGTTCCACACTTGGGATTGGCATGACTGGCTTGATGACGGCTAATACGCCAGAAATGGCCATTCCGGTCTCCCTTGTCTTTGTCGGTTCCATCATTAACAATATATATATATATATATATATATATATATATATATATACATATATATATATATATATATGGCAAAGACGTTATACCGTACTTCCGACATAGATACTAGCTAAAAGCCCCAGACACGTGCGTAACACTCACTAATGTGGTAAGGATCTCACTCGATCCCATTTGTCCGCCCGCCAGTTACCTACCGGCGATAAACGAACGTTGTGTCATAGGACACATACCATATATATAGCACAAATATGTTGCTAAGAGTGCAACAGGCAAGACGCAGACAGCTGTTTCACGGTCATTACCGATCATCAGTACATCATATGCCTTGTGCAGTGAGGTACATAAACAAGCCAAACAAGTGCGTAACACTCACTATCGTGGTAAGGATCTCACTCGATCCCATTTGTCCGCCCGCCAGTTACCTACCGGCGATAAACGAACGTTGTGTCATAAGACACATACCATATATATAGCACAAATATGTTGCTAAGAGTGCAACAGGCAAGACGCAGACAGCTGTTTCACGGTCATTACCGATCATCAGTACATCATATGCCTTGTGCAGTGAGGTACATAAACAAGCCAAACAAGTGCGTAACACTCACTAATGTGGTAAGGATCTCACTCGATCCCATTTGTCCGCCCGCCAGTTACCTACCGGCGATAAACGAACGTTGTGTCATAGGACACATACCATATATATAGCACAAATATGTTGCTAAGAGTGCAACAGGCAAGACGCAGACAGCTGTTTCACGGTCATTACCGATCATCAGTACATCATATGCCTTGTGCAGTGAGGTACATAAACAAGCCAAACAAGTGCGTAACACTCACTAATGTGGTAAGGATCTCACTCGATCCCATTTGTCCGTCCGCCAGTTACCTACCGCCGGTAACCCCTCGTGGTTGAGATCCGTCTTAATTGAATAGTTGCAAATGCCTCGAGGTTGTCAGGCTGCTGCTAAACGGATAGGATAGGGACAGCGAATGAGTTCGTTTGGACTTTTCGTCGTCCGCCTCATGAATACAGTACTGAGGCCCCCAAATTGGGCGTACCTAACACACGAGAGAGGTATCAGCGTAAGACCTGTCTCGATGCGATCTGCAGGGTCATAGGGGTGGTTATTGGGCCTTCATTATTAGGTATTTATATGTTTGGTAAATGTCCGTGTGACTATCAAACCTGCTAGTATTATAAGGCATACAACTTAACACACACGCGGCATCTGGAGCTGGTCTTAGCGATTCTGCGTGTGCCTAGGCAAAACCACGACCATAGCTGGCAACAACCGACGGCCGTCTGTTTTGTGGACTTTGCCCCCGCGTTCGATTCTGGCCATCATGAATCCCTGTCCCGAATTAGCTGAAAATCAAGGCCACCGCTGCGCGAGCTGTGTCCGAAGAATCTTTACCAACCGTTTGGTATTAGTTCTGGCGTTCGACATGGTTATATCCTGTCGCTCATTCTGTTTAACTACGTTATTGACTGGATTGTTAATAAAGCTATGCACACGGATGACGGTGTTGAGTTTGCGCCCGGACGCCGACCAACTGATCTGGACTGTGCCGACGATATCGTCTTACTAACTTCACGTTTGGTAGTCTACAGTCAAGGATGAAGGAGGTCGCTTAATCGGTCCGTTTATCCATAAACTCTGGGAAAACTAAAGTGTTTTCAAACTGCACCTCTCGAGATTGCTAGATGTGAACTTGAAGTAGAAAGTTTCAGATACGGCGGAGCGAGATAGCTTCCGAATGGACAGAGTAAAGATGGCCACTGTCTACCGAATCAATGCTGCTCGCTGGGTTTTCTCTCGACTTAGGAAGTGCCTGTATATCTGACGCTCCATCACCGTCGCCACGAAAATTCGCGTGTTCCATGCGTTCGCCCGATCTGTCCTTCTCTATGGCTGTGAATGCTGGGCTATATGTGTCGACGATGAGTTAAAACTAGAGATATTTGATCACCGCTGACTGAGGGCCATCTTTCGAGTGAAGCACACCGACTTTTTAAACGAGGCAGTCCGCACTAGCAGCGAGAACATCACGAGGATACCCCAGGCCATCCAAAAAAGATGACTGAAGTTATTTGGGCAATTTCTTCGTTGTCCACTTCACGAGCTGAATGTCACTGCAGATGTCCGGCAGATGTACCCACTTGGACAACTCAAAACTTGCCTACCACATTTTATCAAGATACGGAAATTGTTCTTGAACCCTTGGTATTCGATCTCCGTCGTTGGTGAGCAGAATGAGTTGACCTGTCCAGATCTGCTGCCAAGATCGTCACATATGGAGGCGTAAAGTTCGTAACATCGTCGAGGCCGGCTAGATCAGGCACAACCGCAGCCGTACCTAATTCAAGTTAGTAAGTACCACGACCAAGTAGCTAATTCTCCCAAGCAGTGGTCGGTTTTATAAACAGACAGCGGTACTTTTGACTCCCTCCTCAAATAAATGGATTTTGGTTGTTTACGTCCTTTTTGCGCACAATTTAACTCTATAGAGTACACGCCCTTTGTTGTCCTCCTCCACCAACTGTCCGTCTAAAAGTGCATATACCCTGGCGATGCCTCATTGGGTCATTGTAGTGCGCACGAGAATTCGCCCATCGATTCCCACCGTGTGCTCCACAGCAGAGTGGTACAAGGATGGCGATTTGTGCTGAATTATAATGAGAGTATATTTCCACTTAATCTACCTCACACACACGTGCTGCCTTCTTCTCCCCCCCCCGCTACGTCGCCGCCTAAATTGGGTTTACACGCGTCTGTGTGTTTTAGAGCTCTGCTGGCCAGCCTTACGGTACCCCTCGTGCACTATATGCCCTACTTTCGTCAGGTAGTGGAGAACGCCACCGGTCCGCCCACCTATGTCTTCTCCGCCACCTTCTACATCCTCATCCTCTGCAAAATGGTCATCTATTCGGTCTTTTCGCACGTCATGTTTGTTTGTCAGATGGCTTTATCATGCTCGCGTCAGCGATCCAGCATCGGCGGCACCCTACATGACCCTGCTAAATACGGCCGCCAATTTGGGTGAGTTGATTTAGTGCTGTCGTGCCCACTGCTCCCCTTCTCTTGCTTGTGGTGGGCCGGTGATGACACCAGCAAGCCCTACTGGCAAACCATTCTGCTAAATGCCGGTCTGAGCTGTGCCTATTTGGCCTCTAGACTGCATGGTGCTTCACCTGACCCCTACAATCCTGTCAGCAATGCGAGGCCATATTTTCTGAGCACAATGCCCTTCTTGAGGGCGTAGTAGTAGTAGTAGTAGTAGTAGTAGTAGTAGTAGAAGTAGTAGTAGTAGTAATGGCGGTAGTAGTAGTTGAAGCGATGGTAGTGGTAGTAGTAGTGGTACTAGTCGTAATAGTAGTAGTATTGGTGGTAGTATTATTTATTAGTAGTGGTTGTGTTAGTAGTAATGGTAGTAGTAGTAGTGGTGGTTATTATGGTAGCAGTAGTAGTGGTGGTGGTGGTGATAGTATTAGTAATAGTAAAGTACTTACTTGGGTTACTTGTCAAATAAGCACGAGTATCAACTTACTTTTCATCCATTGATCAAGCAGCTCACAAACGAGTCCTTACTATTCCGGAGCGGGGGGTTCTTGCACTCCCTTTTGAAATTTTTTTTAGAATAGTGTGATGTAGTCTTTACAGTGGAAGTTGTTTTTAATTTATGTATTATTTGTCAATACTTTTGATACCTCAATGCCGAATTTTAAGGTGCTACATTGTAGAAAAAGATTTAAAATCCTAAAATTATTCATCCTCTTCTCTAGATATGATGCCTGAGAGCGCATGCTATACGCTCGGTCGCACTCTTAGTATTAAACTATTTGTTGACGACGCTGACCGTTCTCTTTTTTACTTGTCTTAATTTTGGTCTAAATTGACGCTTGTCCGTTTTGCCCCTTGTTCTATCAAAGCCGTATATTCACTCGTTCTCCTCCTCGACCTCCTCCACTATCTTTCTAGCTGCCAGCCTTCCTGCCACGCTGATGCTCTACCTCGTTGATCCACTCACCTGGCGCAGTTGCGATGGCCTCGACTTGGCTCAGGCCATCAACGTGTACGCCAACTCAACGCCTGCTGCGTCGCCCATCTCAGAATCAATCGTCCGCGATTGGATCTCGCGCAACGCCACTTGCAAAGCCGCAGCCGGGATGGAGGTACCACCTTTTTTCCCTTTAAATTACCTATGGCAATTTATTTGTCCACGCGCGCTTTCTTATGTTTATCACAAATAGTTACTTATGTGCATTCAGTAGCACTTTTTAGGCTTTCATACAGGCATCCTCACGTGGTGTTGGTTTTATTTTACGCAGGCTTGCAAAGCGCTGAAAGGCACCTGTCATACCATCGTGGACGGCTTTTACGTCGAAATTGGCGTCTGCATTCTTGTCGGTGTGATCTCCTATTTCGCCTTTCTCCGCCAAGTGGCAGGCAAGCTGGACCTCCTCCCCGTGTCCTCCTATCGCTACCGCCATACGCCTCTTGCCTGTTGCCGGAAGGACTGAAGCCCACCTTCCCCGTCAACCCCCTTTTTTGTCAATCCTGTTTCAGTTGTCTTTTTTATATCTTACTTTCTGTGGCCCACCAATAATTCCTCTCTTTTTTATCTCTCCCTCTGAATTTCAGTCTCATGCATTCCAACTTGCAGCGTGCGCTCACTACCACACAGTCTTTTGTCCTCAGCTCTCGTTTGAGCCACTTGTTGTGTAACTGCTGTTCTTGATGCTATTCTTTGGTCTACTGGTTCATACAACTTCTCCGGTTTTTTATTCTGCATGCTAAGATGTGTTTCCCTATATTTCATCTTCCACGCGTCGACAAATACCCTAGGAAATATAGGCGAGGTATCTTCCTATCAGCTCTCAGCTTTTGTCACTTCCTATTTCTACCATCATATCCTCCCTGTTGCGGAAAATCTGGGCCTCATTGGTGAGCTTTGTTGGTTTATTTGTTATAGTAATAGGCAACGTCTTTGGAAACCCTAATGCTGACATGCCGGTGTGTTGCACACATTTGTACACGCATTCTGAAATTTTGTCAGTATAAAAATGGTACTCGCAAAATGTACGTAGCGCTGTTTTATTTTCCGAAACAAACTTTTCTGGAGTCGACGTTGTATTTAGTTCGTGGTCAGTGTCGGGGAAAAACAACGGACAGATATAATCACCCAAGCGCTTCTTGAAGAGCTACAGGGACTTCGCCTCCACAACTGATTGATGGAGATCACTCCATTCTTCGCATCGAGCGAAGGTTCAGCTTGGACATCTTCGTGCCTGCCTTCATTGAATGTCAACGAAAATGAGGTGAGGGGTGTCGCTAAGACGTGTCCTCAATGCCCAGCCGTCTTGTAAATCAAGATAGGGTCACTTTTCTGCTGGTTTCACTAAGAAAGTAGATTGAGGCACTAAAGTCTTTGCAGACAAGACCCGTGTTTTAGATCTTTTACGTAGTTTTCTTGAATGACGTCACAATTCCTTTGGTGCCACGCCCGTATTCTAGGGGAGGTCGAACGAAAATGTCGTAGGCTTCACTAAATGAATCTTTTCCAAAGGCTAAAGACGCCCTTTTGCTGACGTGCGAAAATTTCATGGCGTTTTTTGCGGTCTTGATGCCATGGAGGCATACCTTTAGTTTTAGTTGGCGAGGAGTGCTTGATTGCAGGCGATTGTTCGTAGCCGTGAGGCGCCCATATACAACAGCTACATATCATACTATCTACTATGGTCGCGCTTTTAATCCCACATGTTCTCTTAAAGTGACTCTTGTTTTGGAGTACATATTTTACTGATTCGGATGCGCCTCTTCACAACCCTCATGCCGTCCATAAAGTATCTTACTCTGAGGCCGTCATTTTCCATTCTAGTGCATACTACTAGTGGGGTTCGACTACAACCTTGACTTTTGACTGGCTTCCGCTTCCAGAACTGATCTGGCAAGAGCTCATGTGTGGACGATGGGAAGTTGACGACAAACTGGCAAACAGGACTTGAAATTCGACCGTTCGCGCCCCATACGGTAGGATGACAGTCGCCAAAGGCCGTGCAAACAGGGGGCGCGTGAATTTTCTTGTAGTGAAAGCAAACATCCGCTGTGTCAGATTTACCGTGTTCGAAATAAGTTTTATCACACTGATGAATAAATCCTGTCTTCTCTCCGGTAGACTCGGGAGAGGGCTGACGCAAACAAAGCCGCACCTTATGTCGACGCCGGGTCTAGCAGAGTTTCGGGAAGGTGCGAAAATTTGCACTGACTGTCGATGCAGAAGGAATCCAATTATGAGGGATGTATTGAGGAGAATAGGCAGAGCCATAGGGAGCGTCTGGTGTCTTCGACACAGCGCCCTCTGCCGCTTCTTTGCTTTGACGATAAGAGCCTCTTTTATCAGAGATAAACCCAATCTTTGAGCGTTGGGTCAAGAACTGAAGGGGCCTCTGAATGCGTAAATTTGCGAGGATATCAGCAGTAGCAGCAGACTTTTTCGTGTGGCATCCACTGCCGATCTCGACCGTTCATCGTCTCTGCCGTAGATGATCAAGACGATGGCGTATCTTGTCATGCATGCGCATGTCAGTCTCATTCGTTATCCTATTCGGCCTCTTCAGTAATGTCAGTATACGCGTTAATTATTGAAAGGAAAAACATTGTAAGCCACGCATCACGCAACCATATGATGTGGTTTCTCATCCTCGCAGTGATGACGAGCATTGTGTTTCGGCGTACCCGTCTATCGCGTCAGATCTTCCTTGTCTGGTTCATTTGGAGTGAGGGACGAACATGTGCATATCACCAGCATTAAACCGAGGCTTGCACGTCATCATCCAGTGGGTCAAATGTGATCAACTGCGTGTGGAAACCCGCGTTATAATGCACGGGAAGCAATGACGTGGAGCAGCCAACCCTGTAATAACTCCTTCTATAATAGCATGCTCCTTTTATTGTGCTATCAGCTGAAGGGATAACTTGTGGTCGTTCTTCTTGATGTGGCCTCTCTATGGCATCCTCCCATTCCTTTATATCTGTACAAAACTTACCTCCATTGTGTGAAGACTGCGGTGGTGTGTCACGCGCAGACGTGCTTTTCAGCTTTGTATGGGCCATTATTTACATCCCACCTTTCGGCTCTCTTTGACTCTTGGCCTTGACACTCCAGCGTCGAGGTGGGTGAGAGAGGAGCAATACGTAACTGAACGAAGCATACCAA